>NCSJ02000185.1:0-84198 GCA_002812745.2 Scytalidium lignicola
TTTCGGTGCTTCGGTGACATGGGGGTGTGTTGTGATATCCTAGTTGCCACCTTAGGCACCACGTTTCACCTATTACACATGACTTCCCTTTCTAGTAGTTAGCTTCACTTGTACGTACGTAGCTACACTACAACACCACAATATATTTGAGTAACCCCGATTACGCAACCTCTTGCTGTGCTTAATTCAACAGCTTATATAAGCCGTGAATAAGCTTGTGAATACTGAATACTTAAGATTATTGATTTGCCTTCTGCAAAACATCAACCGCTTTCCATTGTGGTCATTCTAGGTGATCGGAGGCAGCGCACCTCACCTTTGTCGCTCAAGAGCTCCAAAACCAAGGCCACATCATTTCGCCCTTTCCCATTTTGTTTGAGTCGTAACTGTTATATTATCAGTATGATAACTGAAACGTTTGTGATGGTATGCCCTTCCTATTCACTTTCCCCAGTTTGCAAGTCTTCTTCCATAACTCTGCAACCTAACACCTATGTTTTTGTGACTCTTCCATCCACCTCCTTCCCCGCTCCTTGTATTATCCAATCTGCTCAAATTCTCTGCCTCGAATCCGAAGGTCTTACACTTATCCTCACTCAATCCGATGCCATCGAGAATAACCTTGAATGCACCTTCCCCTGCCGAAAGATACACGCTGAACGTCCAATCTAGTTTGGCGGTCGTAGGATTCAACGCTGAGATTGGACGAGTGTTGACGAAGAAGGGTATTAGTATGAACCCCGTCAGTAGGTTCTTTCATGATCATCCGTTCGTGCCTAATGGTTGGGAAGATAAGGAAGTTGAAGTACTTCTACAACTAGCCAGAGATGCTAAATCGAGAGGTCGGATTTGAGCACGGGTTGAATAGTTTGAAATATATAGAACAGATATAAAGATTGGTCTACGCTCAGAAAGATTATGTCTCTCAGAGTACCATGGATGCACTTGTAGTTTGATGTTTTGATGCCTTTAGCATTCTACCAACGCGTCTGCAATGATTAATTAACGTGTAATTACATCTAATGCTATAGCACTCTATTCGGATGTGCTCTGATCATTATAGATGGATACGTATGTTACAATAGCCTAAATTTCATTTACTGTGGGGAAATAATTCAATTAGCATGAGTATGGACCTAATGTAGGTACAAAGCCGTTAGCCAGAAACACCATTCGTGCTACCTTGATGGATGATTTCTCCGTGTCGAAAAGCCAAGCCTGTCAACCACCACATCACAGACAATCTCAGACCACAATAGTAATTGATCAGTGACTTAAATTAGAGAATAACAATAATGAAGTCAGCAGATCTGATCCCATATAGCAAAGTTCAGTCCGACCTGAAAAAAGAAAAGCATTTGGTGATTCCGTTGGAAAACAAGTATTGTGGAAAGTGTTTCAATGTCTCCACCTGCAACAGATGGCAAATAAAGGTAAGAAGAAAGCCTGCATATCAGTGATTTCTTTATCTGATGTTGCATGCGTAGCACAGTTCCAAACAATTGTTGTAAATGGTCCAATCTCGATACCTTTATACTTTCTGCTTATGGTCGTTAGACATGCAACTACGTTGAGAAAGAAACTAGTTCCTTCGAGTTCTGCGTGCACAACCAGAACGGTGTGGGCGTGGACTTCCTTCCAGCTCTCGAATCAAGTTGTCATCACCAACAATCAGCTCCTCATCCGCAGAGTCCTCTTCATCCTTAGGAGCAACGAAATCTGCATCCTTCACGTCATCATATATTATAGAATTGTCTGATTCCTCCGTCTTAATATCAATATCAAGCTGCTCCCGAATATAGCCTTCATCGTCAGAGCCAATTTGGGCCTGGACAGATGTGCCAGTTATCACAGAGTCTGAGTCTGAGTCTAATTCAAATATGGTGTGTCTCATCATATTGCCTTTAATTGATGGAAAAGCTAGGCGACTTTGGGTATCAAGCTCGAATCGTGCTCTTTTGGTGGCAGGTTCTCCATCAACATTTGCCTGGTCAGCATCTACACGCAAAGACCGAAAAGAATTCGGATCCAAGCCGCGTTTGTGAAGGATGTCACGCAACTCCGCATTTGTAGGCTGACCAAGTGGTGTGGAGTTGGGTAGAACAACGGATGGTAAGATCAGCGGTCGGAAGAGGTCCAGTATATATAGACTCTGAGCCGTGAAACTTATCATAGACTGGTAAGATCTGTGTGTTCATCTGGTACTTCCCATCCTTGTGTGTGTCGAGTATAATACAGCTCTTAATACTCAGGAGCGTGCNAAGCCACACAAAAAAAAMCCCCCCCCAGCCTCCGAACAAAAAAATTATACAGCACGTGACTTTTCGCTCTTGCGACGTCTCGTGAATACACCATCACGATCACGTCCCAGCCTATTTCGACCCAGCAGCCACCTCGAACTCCCTGGTATCCGGAAGTTCGATCTCAAACCGACACACGCTACGCCAGAGCTTTCTCCTCGATCGCCTTACAGCCGTCGTCGCCCGTCGCCGTCGCCTGACGCTGCGCTACGCTTCTACCCTGAGCTCCATGTGGATCTAGAGCTCGACGTCGTGGCTCCTCTTAAGTTTCTGTCAGGACGCGACAATCCCCTCGAGAGTCGGCGAGGCGGATACTGGGGCATGAATACTACGACGGCCTACACACAACTCGAATGTCTCCTGTTGTTCCAATCGCTCGTAGCTTATGGCACCGACTCTAGCGCCTTCGACCGCATTTCCGACCTGCTCAAGAGCAACGCCCTCGTGAAAGGTGGAGATAGCTACGATCCGAATCGCCTGAGTGTCGACGCCCTGCACGAGCTTTACCAGTCCCTGTTACGAGAAGAAAATAAGAGCGAGGATGAGAAGACCGATGGCGTGGAAGATGGAAGTCGTAGTAGTCCGACTCCGTCACGCAAACGGAAGTTGCAGAGCCCCGCCCTGAAGGACACCCGCGATGTGACGGAGAAGAAGCTGTCGATATTGGTAGACAGACTGTATGCACGCTACAGAGATTACATGATAAAGGCGATTCGGGAGGATGAACGAAGATACGCCAAGGTTCAGCAGGAAATTGTCGAGATCGAGAGAGGCGACTGGGATGAGAGGATATTGCGAGACAATAAGGCTCTAGCTAGGGAGAATGGCATAATCACACCTCCACCCTCTCTTCCTCAGACGGAGCAGCAGCAGCAGCAGCAACAGCCGGTTGAGAAGAAGAAGACTAACGGGCAAGTTCTCACGCGTGAGGCTATCCCACAGGAGAAGAAGCTTGCTGAAGTTCCTCAACCCACCCATGCTCCCCCGGCGGTGCCAGAACCGACAAAGGAGAAGGATACGTCGGCAAACGTACCAGCCCCTTCTTCACAACCAGCTCCACAAACAGCTCCTCAGGCTGTTCAGCAAGAGCCTCCAGCTCAACCAGAAGGTCTAGCTATCAGTGATGTGCTGAATGGTGCTAGTGCAGCGTCCACAAGACCGGCTTCGCCTCAAGTTGAGGCTCCCTCTCTTCCAAAGGCAGACACTCATGCTATTCAACCAAATGGCCACCAAAAACCACCTGTTACTACAGCTGAAGGTCCCTCGCCAGTCCAGCCTCGTCAACCTACTCAGCCGAGTCAGCCTGCTCAGCCTGCTCAATCTGTACCACAGCAACAAGGAAATGCTTGGAAGTGGGAGCAGCCTTACCAACCTGGTCCGACACAGCATCCCCTACCTTATCAGCCAGGTCCACCGTATCCCCAATTCAATCCGGCTCAATATCCTCAGACTCCTCAACCTCCGCAGCATCCTCAATCTTTTCAACACCCCCCACAGTCTCATGGCCCACCATATCCAGGGCTGCCTCCTTTCCCTCAACAGCCTCAACACCACCCGTTTGTACCTTCGTCTCCACACTCTTCAGGGCCAGGACCAATTGTACTTCCACCACCTGCTGCAGTTCATAAATCTCCAGGAGGATCACCAGGAAGACCCTTGCCTGATATATCTGGCCAACATTATCGTCCCTCATCTGCCTCTTCACATGTCCAGCAACTACAACCTCCAACGGGTGCTTATCCACCTTCATATACGCCACAGCAAAGGCCGGTATCATCTAATGGCCCTCCACCACAACAATGGAACCAACCATATCCTCCATATCAACCCCCACCACAAGGTTACCCTTACACTCCACAGGTTCCTGGTCAGCGTCCTCCATTCCCGCCTCGACCTGAATTGATTCCTCCAGATAGTCGGCAGTATAATTCCCCATACAATGCAAATCAAACTCCAAGACCACCAGTCACATCACAGCGGCCTGCCACCATATCTACACCTAAAGCCCGACCTAGTCTACCAAGCACGCCAGTTTCTCATTCTCAACCTCTTTTCATGACTGGTAATGCCACGCAGTGGACTCCTAATCCATCGGGCTCCACACCTCGTCCTTACCACTTGACAAAACCTCCAACGGTTGAGCCACTGAGTCCAGTGTTGAGGCCTGCCAAACTCCCCGAAGTACAAAAGGAAGGCACCAGACCGAAACCTCAGACTCAGAAGACGGAAACCCAGAAGGCAGAGGTTCCGAAAACAGAACCCCGAAAGACGGAAACTCAAAAGCTAGAAGCACAGAAGGTAGAGGCTAAGAAATCAGAACCCTCAAAAGCTGCAGAATTAATTTCACGGCAGCGAGGTCGCCCGCGCACAAGAGCTGGAAGCACTGCATCGTCAGCCATTGCTGGCTCTCGCCGGAGTCAATCAGTGGCCTCACATACGGACGAACTTGCATTGGATACAGAAGGAACTAACCGTCGCGTTAAGCAAGAGGTCGCAACGCCCAGAGGTGTTGAAGACATCGGGGACACTACCGCTGACGAAGGCACTGTACGACGCAAGCGACCCTTGAAAGAAGCTCCGTCCCCACGATACCCTACAAAGCGTAAGCGTCTTGAGAGCATCGACCGCCGGGAGCCTTCTGGACCTGCTACACAAGTCCTCTGGACGCGTGCCTTCCCAAAGATAAGCGCACAAGCCCTAGAAGCCATCAGTGGACATCGAAATGCAAGCACCTTTGCTGCCCCTGTTAAGGAGCGCGATGCACCCGGCTATAGAGACGTTATTCTCAGACCCCAAGATCTCAAATCCATCCGCTCAGCTATTACAGCCGGGAATCGAGCGGCGGCGGGGGTAGCTCCTGAGGATCAGAGTCAATCCGGTGTCTGGCTTCCCATCTCGGAAGATCTCATTCCACCAAAGGGCATCATTAACTTCGCCCAGCTTGAAAAGGAACTTATGCGGATATTTGCCAACGCCATCATGTTCAATGCCGATCCCAATCGTGGCTTCGGTCGCACGTTTGATGCCGCTGCGCGTGGGGAAGACGACGAGGAGGCTGATAGGACGGGCTACGAATTCGACGAGAATGGCGTTGTTAAGGAGACCACGGCTATGTATGCTGATGTGGAAAGGATCATATCGTCGCTCCGGAGCGCAGAGAGGGGTGCGGAGGAAGCAAGAGAGCTCCTTGCTGAGGACGACGAGCCAGATGAGTTAGCTGGAGATGGGGGCGATAATGTGGGTGGTAGTGGTCACGGGAGCATTGCAAAGAGGAGACGGAAAATGTAACATGAAACATGATCATTATTGTTAATTTTTATTTATGAGTCTGGTCTAGGGAGGGAAGGTAGATGTCATGTTTAGACCAACTCCCCCTTTTTTTTCACGCGCTTGTAGTTATATATATCGGGTGGCAGGATGTGTGGGTGTAGTTCTTGGCCGGGTGGCTAAAATAGATTAGCTTAGGTAGCTGTGAATTTTACGTTGTACCATTTGATGTTATAAAATACTTAGGATGTGTGCTCTGTAGATAATATCTTTGATGAATAACGATATAATTCAATATTAGGTATTCTCTTTTAAGATTTTGATACGAGGTGAGTAGATTGATTTATAGCTTACGGAAAGTGAATTACAACAATCGTCATGATATAAAAGACCCCCATGACTATTGTCAATCCTTCATTTAGAAAAGGCTCAACGGAGTGGAGTTCAAAGTCAGGGACTGGAACCAGAAGATGACGGTGATAATGGGGTCACCTACCGTTTCCAGAAAGTCCGGCCTGCACCACATCTCCCGCCGTACCAAGACCGTACTAGCCAGGCGGCTGTGGTGGTCGCGATGTCCCCCAAGATGTCTCTGGCCTTGTCGTACCTGGAGAAGTGGGGCAACCTGCCAACTAAACAGATAATATTTAGTCCTGAGTTAACTTAACGGTAGTAATATATTAAATTGACAACGATGATCTAAATGAAGACACTGATAGTTAAATGACGAAACAACTTGTTCCTTAAAACAGTTTATGCAATAAGGGTAAATTGAACTAACAGGCTCCCAGCCATGCTAGCTTCCAACATCGATTTCCTTTCTTCTGGCATTAGAGTAAGGAATTACAAGCAGCCGCAATAAATTTCCCAAGCAATCTGAATGAGCTTTTTCTTGGACTTAACGAACACCCATTCTTTGAATACCCGCGATGATATTCGTTATTCTCCTCCATGGAAATGAAATTTAAGAATGATTTGACTGTCCAAGATTCACTAAAATGAAATCCGATTTTAGACAAATTGGTGAGCCATTATGGATTAATTTTTTATCTTCTGGTATGGATAGTGTTTGTGCATTTACTAGGACTTATGTTCTTGATCTCCTTCATTCCGAAAATTGTGTAGATTACTCAATTTGTCCAAGAACACCGGATTGCCAACAATACAGCTAGCTATTTGATATGCATGATTATCTAACAATATTGACCAGTTCTACAGGCTCGATTCAAACAATAACAAGACCGGCTAATGCTTTATTTGTTAATTAAACACTGATAATAAGGGCAGAGATGATGAAATCCACTTAAACGGAAGTAATTGGGACATTTAAGAACTAATGGCCTTTCGAGTTATTCTTAAAACAGAAAACAAAATCAATCTCTTAGAAGAAAAAGATAGCAAGGAAAACGAACAGACTAATGCCAACGAGGAGATGAAAGCCTATATGACAACGACGAGATAATCAAGGATGGAAATATAAAAATGACAATGATCAACAATACCATTAGATTTTTACAGATGAAAGATGTAAATAGTTGCCTGTGCAAGTATTGATATGAGGAGAACCTTAAGTTTCAATTCTAACTCCTAGAGGTTGTCTTTGTTCTGCTCTGCTTGTATATTACCACTTTAACTGTAACAATACGGCGAAAGTGGAAGCATAACTCGCTGTTTTGGGATTCAATTTCTAGAAGGGACTAATCTACACAAGTAGCCATTGATAGCGGAAAACTCAAGATTTGAAGAATAAGAGATGGCATGAATATGATATATTGCCATGATTCTCCTCCCACCAGGCTGTTTCAGGCGAATTAAAGTTTATGCTCATGGGAGGATGAAATTTAGTGAATCATGGTAACGTCTAGATATTTAGCATTTCAAAACAAAAATGTACCCCTTCCGGTGAGACTGGACTAATGGTTTATCACTGACAGGAGCTCTATACTCACTACTCAAAAAAAGCTTCGAACTCGTGAAGCGAGGAAACTTTAGAATATCTGTGCCGCCTTAGACTCTTATACAGACGCACATTCGTTACACCACGCTCTTTAAGACTTGGAATCAACAGCATTTATAATGAGAAAGGGGCATCTTTTCATATTACATTAAATCAGGATATAGAAAGAAAAACGACAACAATAATGGAATTGATGATACATGTTAAGGGTAACGTATGAGAAAATCTTCCCAAGAAGAAGTATGAGTAGAAAGATCAATCGAGTTGTTCGAATAGATTCAATTGCTGTTCGGATTAATATGTCGGATATGTGGAAAATATCTGCGTTTTGGTGACCGTGATCCCAGAAATAAACCGCCCCCTTCTTGAAAAACTAGGGGGGATGTTATTAAATATATTTTTGCACTTTTAGAAACCCCTTCAAAA
Organism: Scytalidium lignicola; assembly: GCA_002812745.2. Classification (NCBI taxonomy): domain Eukaryota; kingdom Fungi; phylum Ascomycota; class Leotiomycetes; genus Scytalidium; species Scytalidium lignicola. The sequence continues at coordinate 7,951 of NCSJ02000185.1, forward strand.
ACTTACTTACTCTTGACTCATTGTCCAATGCGAAATGAAGCGGAATTCCGAACCATTCCCAACATATACCATACATACCGTAAAATTCTTTTTACCACATGGTTGGTATGTTGCTGACGCTATGGACAACTCCTAATTATTCGTATGTTAAAAAGAAATCATCTTACAGTGTAAAATCTAACTTATCCATATATGACAAACATTGGATATTCGCTTCTACTGATATTATTGGGGCGTTATAATGAGTATTTTCTTGAATTCTCTCTCATGGTATCAGAAGAAATAAGTCACAATCCTGTGATGGGCTACATCCTTTTGATTGTCCTATCTTAGTTTAGGTTCCCTTTACTTAAAAAAAGGCTTCCTAGAGAAAGTATAAATATTGCATTGTTGTAGAGTCACTGGAAATAATTCACTGTAAAGAAATCACAACAATAGAACCTTTCCTTTTCAAAAATTCGATAATCAAATACAAGGGCTTGGTTATGCTTAATTCTAGTAAAAAGGTTTGAGGGCCTCGGATTCTATATCAGAGCCATCATATTTTCTTCTGTTGTTGGTCAGATGTTATCAATTTTTATAGCTTTAGTGCTTACATTTCTTAGAACTCAAAAGAGATGAAAAGAGAGGCCTAGAATAGGAACCATCATCTTTGTCTTAGTAAACATGAAATCTGGCTCTTCTAGTGCTAAATATGGAAAGTCTTCAGGGGTAACATGCTCATTGGTACCGCAAAACAGTTAGAGACAAGATTCATCAATAACATCTAATCTGTGAGTACAAGTGATTGCTCCTAAGATCTAGAATATAAAAAGGTGGCATAGACGTAAGAAGTAAATTAAATATTGCATAGATGTAGCAGTAATCTAAGGAGAGCGCCGCAAGTACTATCACTAGACTCACAGCGTGCTGTCTCGGCGCTCACCCGACGACTAAGCATTGAGCCATGGTCTGTTTGCTTGAACGATTCACTCGTTCAGCTGGCGGAGCAACTGACTCAATCATAAATTTGAGTGATTCAATCGAAATTCACTCGTCACTCTCATTCTGAGAAAATTTTATGCAAGCATTCTGACCTGACACAAAGAATACGCTACAATAACTCTCTAGAGTTTGATCAAACCGTTCACTTAGGTTCTACAAGAGGTATGTTCTTTACGTGAATCCTATCTTCTGATCTTTACGTTGCCTACAACGACCCTATATTTCATAGCTGTCGTGTTGAGGAATGTGGATATTGTCTAATGACGCATTAGTACCGGGCACAGAAAATTAGTAAAGGAGAGAACTAGAAGTGTAAAAGCGCATCAAGGGATCTTGCACGCAGTCGATCAAAGAAAAACCATGCCTGCTCATAGAAGATCAAAAATGGGTCCCAAGTTCCGACAAAAAAGGCACCAGCGGACTGGATCTTCAAGCAGCTGGACATCGGAGCAAAAACAAGAATCACAGAAACTACTGCGTATGCAGAAAGCCGCGTGTCATCATGGATTTTTCTGGTCACCGGTCTTTCCACGCAGTCTTGGAGACTACCTCCGGTTGAAAGAAGAACTTGCGGCTGAGGAGGCACTGATGACGCGGAAGCAGCTGGAAGCAAAGGTTGAAGCGGCTCTCAGGATTGAACAGGGCCAGCTCAATATACCTAAAGTTGGAACGGTTATGAATGGAAGAGTATTTGAAGACGATAGAAGTCTTGTGTTGGCGGAGAAGACGGGTGGGTTACCTATCATGGGACAAATGTTGTCGACGTTGGTTGCTCCATGGCCAGAGCCGTCTATGTTTCAAGAATACGGACAGCAGAGGTTGGTTGCAGGAAAGAGAAGGATAATGCCACCGCCAGTTACCATGAAGGGTTATAATGACGAATTGGTGGTAATGCAGAAATTGGAGTGTCAACATGAAGAAGGTGGTTTGAAAGAGCAGCAGAAAGATGGTCGAAGACAGATCAAATCAAAAGCTGCACAGGGTACATTTTCAGATCGCGCCCCTCCCGGAGGATGGCTCTTTAACGAGAATAGAATGCGGCGGTTTGGTTATTGGAGTGAGCTCTTGGATGAGATTGATGGATAGGAAGGAAGCCGGTTTGGAATGGGCAGTTCTGAGAGCTGAGAATAGAAGGAGAGGTTTACGTTTCCAAGTCATCTCCACTCTACCTGGAAGCGCTTGGGATATTGAATCAAGAGGAAAAGGCTCTGGATAGCCTACCGTGTGTAGCCCTTGGTTTTTAGCCTGTCTTTTTGAAAATGCTAGTAGCCTCAAAGCGGAGGCCTTCCGGCATAGATTTTTATGTCGATGATTTCAAACTGAAAATAAGAGATGAATTTTTCTTACTTTGTTTGTACTCACCTCTCCAGTAATATATGTGTGTGCGTTATATTCAAATTCTGAAAGTTTTACTTTCTCAGTTTGACCAGATGATTTCATGTGGACGAAGACCAGTCACTGACTAGAACACCATATACTTAAAAAGACAAAGAACTCAGGGAACTACCACCAAGTTTACTCACGTCAGATTATAGTCTGATAGTCATAACATTTATATATATGATGGTCTCAAGTTGACAAGCAAGTGCACAAGTAGACATGTCTTGGAATAAATTCACGATACCTGTACTTGTATCGGGCCGATGTTTGTCCGAAACTTGGGCGGGTCGGCTAGATTGCCCCAAATTGGACAAACGGATAAAGTTCAGGTGTTGTCCCTCAGGACCTTGTCTTGAAAATGGAATGTAAGTTCAGAGTTAAAGAAGCCAATATCTTCAACTTGTCTTGTCACCAGGAGGTGGATATGTTACAATCCGGGCAGGTATGCACACTGAGATGAAGGCACGTGTCAATTAAGAAGGACCTGTTATCGACTTCAAAAAANGAAAATCTCCTTATCGATAAGGATGGAGCCTTGTCGTTGTCCCCCTGTGGGTGATGAGCTAAGCGGCTCGGTGCTGGCCACGGTTTTTCTTATTAGAGTAGTTGATTCATGACTGTGTGCTTAAGAACAAGTAGCCCGTCGGTATTGCAGCAATGGGGAGAGAGATTGAATAATTGTCGTGTTGGTTCTCACTTGACTGCTCGCGAACACAGTATAATACTTGGCAGATATATTGCGGGGAGAAGCCCTAGCCATTATCTTCTGGTCTCCCCTTCGTGGGTACTCGTGGGTACTCGTGTGGAGAGAATGGGGGACCCGTTCCTTTACTACTGTATTCCAAGTGCCGACCCGGTGGTCAGTGAGATCGACCTGGATGTTTGGATGCTGTTGTGTGAGGGATCACAGCAGCTGGAACGTGGATCGTCACCGCCTCCAGCATCATGAGAACAAGTCTTTGAGCTGCAGCCGAGCCAGCAATCGTATTGAGTTGGCCTCTTCGAACACGTGTTGTTTTTGTAGCCCGTATCAAGAACTGTTTAGAGGGACGAACGACGAACCAACTCGGAAGCTGATGGGGGTTTTGCAGTTGGCGGTGAGCAGGCAAGTTTTTTCTTTTCTTTCTTTCTTCCCGTGGGGTCTTGACAAGAGAAGAGAGAAGTCACGGGCTTCGGTCCTGAGGATGGTCAGCATACCGATTTACCGATGGTCAGGCCATTCATTCTTCCGTGGCCTTGCGATTCAGGAACCCGAGGCTCAAGACAATCATCACTTAACTCCTAAGCCGACGAGACGACGAGAGACTCGCCCTCGCCCTTGCCACGGTCGTACGCACTTGTCCTGGTCCTTTCGTGCTTCGGTACCTGCGTATCTGATGACCCCGTGTCGAAGCATCTGTTTTCCACATCACGGGCCTCAGAAATCATGTTCCTGGGGGCTAGTTTGGCTGCAGGTAAAAAAGCAGATCTGGTCTGAAGGGTGATGCATTCCACGTTGTGCGGTGTGGTGGCGCACAAGTCCAGCAGCTGGCCCTGGTACGCAGAAGTCGCAGCATGATTACCCACAAAAACTGGTACCAGGACAGCAAACTGTACCTCATGCAGCAAGCGTGGGAAAAAGAGGTCATGATTGTCTCTGAAAACTCGGCCGTGCAAACGTCAGCTTGGTGAATAATAAGTACACGTAGACCGCTGAAGCTCTTTTGCATCGGATTTTCCTGCTGCTCTTCCTTTTACCTGTGCCTGTATAGCTACATCGTGGTGAAGCTCCAAGCAAATAAAAAAGGAGGGGCAATCTTGGGGTGCGGGGTCCCGTCGGCTTTGCAGATTTGCTGTGTGTCGGGAAGTGAACGAGTTCCTAGCGTGCGATACAGTAACACCTCAATTCCTTCGATATTTGTGACATCGTGCCTGCTCTCGAAGTTCGATGTAGTTGTCGTGAAGTCGTGAATCAAAGAAGCTCTAGTTATTCATCAAAACTAGAAAAGCACGGTGCGAGATTCCTCCTGATTATTAAGGTCGAGTCTTGCAACACCTCCGGAGCCAGCCGTGTTCTCCCGGCGCCGTGGGGATTCAGATACACCTCACGCGATCAGGTGCAGCAACGAGCTGTGCAGCTTCTCGACCCCCTTTATCTCTCCTTTCATCTCTGTGGTTTGCATCTCTACTTACAATCCCTCACCTTTTTCTCTCACCCTTTTGGAGCCAATTTCCACCAGCGCCGTATCTCCCATCTCAACTGCCAGAACTGCTGGAGTCGCCCGCCATGAACGCCCCAAAGCGCAAGACCAACGGTGTTGGTGTTCAGGCCGAAGACACCCAGATCTGCGTTGTGATGGTTGGCCTTCCAGCCCGTGGCAAGAGTTTAATTGCGCAAAAGGGTATGTAGCTAAATCACACAAGACTTTTTTNGTTCTCTTATGTAAATATACCATTCTAACCAGAGACATCTTCCAATAGCCCAACGCTACCTCAAATGGCTGTCTATTGATGCCCAGGTCTTCAATGTGGGCAACTACCGCCGCCATGACAACCCGCAACCAAGCGCGGACTTCTTCGACACTTCCAATGTCGAGGGTGAGCGTGTGCGCCGCGCTGCCGCTGATGCTGCCATAATGGACATGCTGCAATGGTTCAAAGATGGCGGTAAGATTGCAATCTTCGACGCAACCAACAGCACCAAGGAGCGCCGCAAGTGGATTTACGATCGCTGTGAAGCTGCAGGCATAGAAACACTCTTTGTCGAGTCCAAGTGCGATGACGAGGAATTGATCATGCATAATATCCTCGAGGTCAAGACCACTTCCCCGGATTACAAGGGCTTGGATCCGGAGGCTGCGGCTCTGGATTTCAGAAACCGCATCCGCAACTACGAGAAGGTCTACCAGACTATCGATGAGGATGAGAGCCACTTGACCTATCTGAAGATTATGAATGTTGGAAAGCAAGTGATAATCAATCGCATTCAAGATTATCTCCAGTCTCGAGTTGTCTACTACCTTATGAACCTTCACATCAGGCCTCGTTCTATCTGGCTCTCTCGCGTTAGTTCTCCTGATGCGTGCTCTAAATTTGACTCTTAAGGACTTTACGTAGCTAACCCAATTATGTAGCATGGTGAATCATTGTACAATCTGGAAGGTAAGATTGGTGGGGATGCCGATCTTTCTCCAAGAGGCGAGCAATACGCCCGAAAGCTGCCGGAGCTTGTCCGACAATCCGTTGGTGTAAGCATATCCTCTCCTTATTCATATTATTCCTAGAATGGATTGATACTAATTTCTATTAGGATAACCGCCCTTTGACTGTCTGGACTTCCACTCTGCGCCGTACTATTTCTACTGCTCGCTTCCTTCCTCCAGACTACAACCAGCTACAGTGGAAAGCACTTGATGAACTCGATGCCGGATCTTGTGATGGCATGACCTACAGTGAGATCAAAGAATCATTTCCTGAAGATTTTGCCGCCCGTGATGAAGATAAATACAACTACCGGTATCGTGGTGGCGAATCTTATCGTGATGTGGTCATTCGTCTTGAACCCATCATCATGGAACTGGAGCGCTCTGAAGATATTCTCATCGTTACACATCAGGCTGTCTTGCGCTGCATTTATGCTTACTTCATGAAGAAAGACCAGGCTGAGAGTCCATGGATGGCGGTTCCATTGCATACGCTTATCAAGCTTACACCTAGGGCATATGGTACCGAGGAGACAAGATATAATGCTAACATTCCAGCTGTATCAACATGGCGCGGTAAAGGGTCCGTTGCGAAACATGAAGATCCGATTCCACCAGCCACCACTATTGTTTGAATCGTAGTCTGGTAACCTGAGTTTGCTTCTTGGCTCAGGCTTCCATTGGTAACCACGTCTGGAAACTTCCTGTCATATTCACGGCCTTTGCATATCTACTCGGAGAGCTCAGATACACTTTTGTGTGTTCAAACACATATTGAATTCAACGACCCATCTTTGTCGGATTAATATGCTTTCGATACCCTGTCGATTTCTATTTGTCACTCCGGTGGTAACTGGAATACTCTAATTTTTTGATCACATCGGCGTGGTCGATCTTGTCGTCTTAATGTGATTATTTCTCTTGCAACGATCTCTCTTGTACTCAGTCTAACGGTCTAAAATCTGTCACGATTCATTCTCACCTCAAAATTCCAAAAAACAAGAACCAAAACTTTGTTCACGACTCTAGGAGGGTCTGATTACCACCCCCTTCTTTATATATAAAGGGCTTTCTTTTCTTCTATCACATCATACTGCGACATGGAATTAGGGAAACCATGTCATGAATTATGGGGGTTTCTACACTGGAAGGGCATTGCGATTGGCGTTTCGATTTTCACGCGTCCACGAATGTTTTCTTTTGAACTTAATCATCTTTGTGTCTATTTTCCTATTCCTGCTGGTAAAAAATTAGGGGTTTAGAATGGAATGGGACTGGACTGGAAGAAATGTGAAGTAGGATATTTTTTTTTTYTTCTTATAAAAAAAAAAGGCTTGGATTGAACTATTAGGATTTAGATCACCTCTTGTGGATAATGGATGTGTTGTACGTAGCAAATGGGCAACTTTTCAATTGATCACTACTCTTTTTGAATGTTGAGTGGTTTTGGTTTTGGGATATGGGTTATATGGGACTATCTAGGCCAAGAGCCATGGTTGTGATGAAAGGACAGCAATGAATGTGGATTGACGATTTTAATGAGTACTTGATATATTCAATTTATTATCGCTATTACTCTGTTCTAAGGGACATGACGGGATTTTGAGTGACTTCGGGCTTTGATAGATATAGATAGTGCTGTGTGATTCTAGTTCAGTATAATTCAAATTTTATATGGAAGAGCTGATATATATCTCTAGGTTGTTCCCCCTTTTCATTCTTTGTTCTTAGATGATAAGCTTCTCCAATATTCGCCCCCTTTCGTCCAGATCCAACTTTTTGGAAAATCCATCCTTCTCTAGACTCTATCCACCTCTAAAATTCAGAGAATAACGTTCTCTATATATTACCCACCCATGTTTCTTCCACATCCACTACCACCACTACCTCGGTTTCAAATCCCTTTCTGCAACCTAACAAACAACTCCCCCCCAGGGGTCAAGAACTCCGTATCAGCCCTCACTCCTTGCGGATATGACAGCATCATAAACTTCTCTCCAGCTCTCCTGATAGTCCGACTCAGCACCGCAGCGTCAATAATCATCTTATTATCCCTCGTCTTAGACACCTCAGCGAGTTTGCACATTAGATCCTCGCATACCTCGCAGAGCAATAGACCGCATCCCTTCATATTTTCCGTGCTGGCAAAATTACCGTCATCATCATCATCATTGTTCTTGACAAGCTCGCCAAATTCATTGAATTGCTGCTTAGAACAGCACTGGTAGAATGCTGGTGCTGGACAGATACTGCACCATTTCGTCCGCATGGCGAGCTGTTCCTTACCACCATCAGCAGCACCACTAGTAGCAGGAGTTTTACCATCATCTCCATCATCACGTCCACGCCTCAAAGCCTCAATACTCTCCTGTAGCATCCGATAATTATAATTCCGCGGATCCAGACCCGGAATCGGTTTGATCTCATGCTTGACACAAGTAATGATCCGCAACCTAGAGAACGTACACAGAACGCACATCTTGGAGTAAGGCTGGCCGTTCTGGACATGTCCTCCGCTGAGTTCCTCGTAGCCTGAATTTGAGTCTTCGGTTGGGACGAGGACTTCGACGTCTAGCACGCCGTGGCCGCTGAGACCGAAGAAGGGGGAGTCGCACCAGGAGCAGGGATCTTTGTTTTTGGGGTCTGGGATGTGGTTGAATATTATGGGGTGACAGAAGGCGGTTTTGATGTGTTTGATTCGAGTCAGAGAAGAATCCACTGAGACGGTGGTTTTGGATTTTCGAGTCCGGTTGGAGTTTGATTTTGGTTTTGTCGAGTGAGGTGCTGAGATAGTATGATGATTCGAGTGCCTCCATTCAAGTTGTGTGCCTATACCATTATATTTTGTGTAAGCATCTGGAGAATTGATGAAGCTATGCTGCTCATCAGCCTTCGAGTTAGAAAGTCCAGCGGAGCTTGCTGATCCTTTAAGTAAAGGCAAGGATAGATTTCCCAAGGAACCAATATTCCCATTATCACCAGTATTCTTCACTAGATTTATATTACTTCTCACCTTCCTTTTTTGTTTCTCCCGATCAGCTTTAGGATCATAGTCTCCACTCTTATCGTCGTCGATCCATCCAGTACAAGCTCCTCTCATAAAAACAGGTGCAGCAGCTCTCCTTCGCGAGTTGAATAGAATTCCTTGGGTTTGAATCTCTCGTGTTATGTCACCGTTCCCAAACCTAACACAAGGTTGAGTAACAGAATCAGAGGCAGTAAGACTAATCATTTTTAATGTTCGCAGAAAGGAATTTTTTTNGGACGTGTAATAAGTTGAGAGTTAGAGAAGCTGTAGAATTAAGAATTGTACGAAAGCACAACTATCTAAGGTGAATTACTGATAGTTGAGGAGTATAGAGATATTGGGATTGCCGGATTTGGTACTGCAGCAAAGTATGACAGAATGTGAACTGGTTCGAAAAGTTTCAATCAGAAGTAGGAAGAAGGGCGTTGCAGCAGAAAAANGGCCATATATCATTAGTATACACACTGGCTACGTAGGAGGGAAGTAAAGGAAATTCGAAGTCAAATAATAATAAAAGAAGCAGAAAAATAAAGGTAGAAATATCAAATTGTATTCTATTTGACCTAAAAAGGAATGAGAATTATACTCAGAAGCACTGCCTTTTTCTTGATAAAGATTAATGATGAAGAATTTGTTGAATTAGGACAGCAAAAGCATGGTACGCAATATGGGGTTACTCAGAGTATATTGTGGTGTTGCTGTAGTAGCTACATACAGTAAAGCAAAGCTAACTACTAGAAAGGGAAGTCACGTGTAATAGACGAGACGTGGTGCCTAAGGTGGCAACTAGGATATTACAACAGAATTTATAGCTAATAAATAAAAGTCGATATTAGTACCAAAGGAAAAATAAAGAAGAAAAAANTCAGTACTTGTCATTGAAGATTAAATATTTGTAATGATAATATGTTGAATTAGGACAGCAAAAGCATGGTACGCAATATGGGGTTACTCAGAGTATATTGTGGTGTTGTACGGTAGTAACTACGTACTTACGTACACGTGGAAGAGCTAACTAATGGGACTACCTAAAATGGAAGTCACGTGTAATAAGACAGTAGTGCCTGAGGTGGCACATAGGATATCACAACATAATATATTAATCATACTTTCATTCTTGGGGAGCAAACATAAATAAAGGTATTATTAAAGTCAATGCAGAAATAAGTATTGTCAGAGAAAGCGGAGATCAATATCTGGCCCACTTAACCACACTAAACATACCCTCCTTGAAGGTGCGTTTGAAACTGTCCAAGTAGGTGGCCCAGGACGGGGAGTTGGCCAACCGCTCCCTGGCCCGATCCAAATGCCGGGTGAGGCCTAGCGCCGCAGCATCGAACTGCTCGGGGAGAGTGATCGTCCAAAGCGCTTTCATCAATAGATACTGGTCGTAGTGCACTTTGGAGGCTGACCGGAATTGCACACCATTTGCGTGTAGGGTCTGGTTGAGCAGGCCAAGAACCATTGCTGTAAGAATTTCGTTCCATACGAGGACCCAGGGAACTTTGAGCTCTCCCACAAACTGCAATGCTCTCGCATCATCTATTCCTGCCACATCTTGTAGCTTTGTATTATTGCTTGGGGCACATTTGGAGTCTCCAAAGGCTAGTTGAATTTCCTGAGATTTAAAGACAGTAGTCATAATTTGACAAAAAGTGTTAAGTATAATATTCTTTGATATTCAAGAATATGAAACTCATTGTCAAAGACTTACTATGTCCTTTTTTGCCAATCTGTTGTATATCTCACTAGATCTAGACGATCATTTCGGCTGCCTCTTGCATTCTTAATTGGTATCCGACATCTCTGTGATATAACGCCTTTCCTTCACAGATTCGTTTAGTATGACTTAGAAGATGATCTTATAAGTATTTATCTACTCTCGTCTAATATTATTTAACCTCGAACTGAACTCGGAACTTTATCTGATGCAGGAAATAGTTATAACTGCTTAAGAAGGAGTAACTCAAGCTATTGGCCAGGTTGATAAAAGCCGTATTATTAATTTGCTCGTTACAAGGAGACGGCGCTGAAATACGCTTGCGGGAGCCACTAGCTGACGTAAAATTGATTTTGTTGTTCGTAAGGGTCTGGCCAAGGAGATTTTGGTTGGTGATCTCCTGGAAGGCGGCTCATTATCACCAACCTTTGTAGGCTGGTCGCCACAGAGCCTTTGTTCCCTCTTGACAACACTAAACTCACCTTCAAGGAACAGCTCTGAACACCAAATTCAAAGACTGTATTCAGGGACTTGATATCACCCACTGGTCTATAGGATAATGTCGATTTGTGTTTATGCCGTTGATTCTGATTGAAGGACGCCATGACATCCTCTTTGAAATTATCCCAAACGTGAAGAGGGGATGGATTGCTGGGCCTACCACACAATCTCTGTTATCGTAAAGTCCATCTAAGAAGGCTGCAGTATGTTTCCTAGGATTAAACATCGTAAAAGGAGTTGCCTATTCCCTATAATTTGTACAGGGAGACCGGTCTCCGAGCGAAATGTCTCAATGAAATAAAAGGGTGTCGTATAGTCGCCTTCAAATTTGATGGTTATATAGCCGTAAAATCACGACTATTAGATAGAAGGGCCTCGCAGCTCAAGCAAAACCTCTATGGTTCGCAAAGCTCAAATTAAAAAATTCTCTAGCATTAATCTGCATAGTATTTCACTATCTCTGTCCTTAGTATATAGCAGGACTGAATACTTTCTAATTTATGTAGCAGATTGTCTAGACCTGAGATCAACTCGATACTCAGGAAACTTGCGATTAGAAATGGTATACACTTGAAAGATATGTAATAAACAAGAAGGAAGGAGAGATTGGAAATCTCTTTAAATAGATGCTGACTTCAAAGTGAATTTAAAGGTGGTTACGTTAGTTTAGAGTTATGATGGCCGAGGGAGGCATAGTGAATACCTATCTGAATCAGAAATGTAGGGTGCTCTTCTATTGAGCCCCTTTTTTGTCTGTGCGCACACCTAAAGGGTCCCACCCACTTCCACTACATTCACTCCCCATCGGTCGAAGGAAGAGTCCAACGCTGGATTAATGTCGGGCCTCAGGCACGCGCATTGCCCGACTTTTAGTCGCATTCGCTCCTAGTCGGTGGAAGCAAAGTGTGGTCGAAAAGCAAAGTGTGGTCGCGTATTTTTTTTCTGTGGTAAACCCATATAAATTGAATACTAATTACCATAACTTGACATATCCGCTCTCATCCAGCTCCTCTAAATCTAATGAATCACCTGAATCACTGAAATTGCTCGAACTGTACCCAATTTCTCCTTCCAAATCTAGGCGTATATAACTCTCCATTGAGGCATCGCTTACCCCTCCTTCCTCCACCACCTCCTCCTGCTGTAGTTCCTCTGGTGGCTCCGGCTTTGCAAAGTTCGTTCTAATTAGCTGTTGAATAGGCGTTTGAGGTGGCCTGTGGAATGGAATATCTGCTAAATCAGTTGGAGGTGTAATTGAAGGTTTTTGATCAATTGGCTCCTTGCTAGGTTCGATGAAGGGTGGTGGAGTATGCTCCTTATACAACTCAAGAACCCATATTACATCACGAGGAAGTTGTTTGATTGCCTTCTTTCTGAGTGCCTCCTTTTTATACCATGCTACCCATGTAGCCTTTTGATCTTTTCTCTCCTTATTAGCTATTTGACAGAGTATTCTAACTTCCTTATTAGCTGCTTTTTATACCTCTTTGTGCTCTTTCTCCTGTTTCATACTCAGTGCTTGTTTATCTGTTAACTCTCCTCCTTTTTGAAGTCTTTTTCTATTAAATGGCTTTTTTGCTACAAGATCTTGTATCCGTCGATATGCTATATCCTGTTCAAGTTTAATAAGCTTACTTTCATCTAATATTGACTTAGAACCATAGGTAAAGTAATCAAATTTGCGTTGAGATGGAGAGCTTAATAAATCTATGATCTTTGGTTTTAGCTCTTCAAGCTGGTATTGAACTTGTTGAATGGTTGTAAGAGTCCTTAGTGTAGGTAATTCAAGTTCTTTAACCATTGTTTTAGGCTTATCTTTAATATATTTCTTCATGAGGGTAAAGGTTGCCTCCTTGTCAACAGGCCATATGCTAGCCTTTTTGAAAGCATTCTGAATAGTACCTTTCTTGAAGGTTTGCTTATGAATCTCTGGTAAATCATGAAAGAAAGAAGCTATAGTATATTCGAAATCAAGTGATTCAATAGTACTTTGTATAACCTTATTATGCTAATGCTTGTATAGCTGAAATACTCTTACATCAAGAGGTTGTATGTAATGTGTTAAATAAGCAGGAAATATGAATAGCATCATATTATTTTTACAAGTTAATAAGGTGAAATCAGGATTCATATGATTGGTTTGATTGTCTATTAATAGTAACTTATATAGTTGATCAAAGCTTGTATTAGTATATTGAATAAAATATTCCAAGAATTGTAAACTAATATTATTGGTTATGTATCCATTCTCTGATAAATGAACTACTTTTGAATGCTTTAATTAGTCCTTATACCATGATACTATATGATATTTACCTTGAACAATAATTACAGGTAGTATAGAGGTGATTCCATTAGCATAGATGGTCTTAATCATAATTACAAATCGACGATTTTCAAGGCTCAAAGAATAGAGCTAATACAGCATTAGCCTTGAATATAATAATAGTTATAATGACAGGTATATTCTTACTTTAATCAATTCAATTAGAACTAATACTTCTATACCTTTAGGATAGCTAATACAAAAACCTGATTCGTCGAAATTGTACAAATTATACTTATGGATATTATACTTTTTCAAAGTTGTTTTATAACGATTGAACCAATTATTAACCTCTTCTAGATCTTGAGTAATAACACGNTTTTTGAGTAATAGGTTTAGTCTTAATTTTGTGAAGTAAAGGTTAACCTTTCTACTACTTGCAAAACCAAGCTAGAGAAGGTGAAGACTGTTTATGTTGTTTCTGAAAGTAGTAAATAGTTCTAAATATGATTTCCTTAGTGTTACGGGTTTTACCTAACAAGCTGATTGGTGTAGGCCTGAGGCTCGGTACAGAGAAGATGTACATAGAGAACCTAACAATCAGAGGTCACGTGATGGAGTCCTAGGATCCTTGGAGGACTCCAGAGGACTCCCAGGACTCCAAAGGGTCCAGCAGGATTTCATTATCTATATAAGCACACTGTAGGAACATGAGAGTAGACTTCTTGTGTTCAACCTAAATACATTACTAGACCTTACCTTGGATTTAGTCGCTTGCTTGTGTGTCACACGTTTCCGTTGTCCCTGAACATCTACCTTACCCTTAGCTATCCAGTGACCTGGATGGCGTAGTTTTGTAACATTTTGAACACCACCTATCTTGATAAATCAGGATTTGGAAACAGACACACCGGTAGATAACAATAACGAACAGCTTGTAGAAGGTTCTGAAGAAGGCTCTGAGGAAGAATCTGAAGAGGGATCTGAGGAAGTATCTGAGGAAAGTTCAGAAGATAGTTCTGAAGAAGATCAAGGTGAGAATCAGACTATCGAGGAAACTAACATCCAGGAAGGAGTGTTAGAAGAAGTTGTTATGTTATCAAAGCAATCTACAAGGTTAACAGAAGGATTAACTGTTGGAGAATCGTCAAGAGCTTCGGGGAAGAAGCTAGCACTTCCATTACCTAAACCTAAGACGGAACTAGTTTAAGTATCAAGAGTTTCAAGCCTGGACCTTGATCTAGACTTGGAACCAGAAAACGACGTTGAACAAATTCCAATGGCAACACTTAGAGAAGTCAAAATCGCTAGGCTAGACTTGTTTTATGGGGATAGAAAGAAGCTTAAGGTGTATCTTGCTTAGACAGGAACTTATTTAGTATTAAATGATCACTTGTTGCTTGGAGACACATATAAGGTTCTGTGGGCGTCGATGTATCTGAGAGGGGTGGCTAAGATGTGGTTTCAACCCTTTAAAGATGAGTAGTTTGTGACGAACAGAGAAATGACGAACTAGAGAGTAAGAAATATTATTGGAAGTTAGGAAAACTATATGGGTGAACTTAAACGCTTGTATAGGGATGTTGACAAGAAAAGGAATGTTAAAAGATGCCTAGCTCATCTTAGACAAACCAAAAGCCCTAGTGAATATGTAATGCTTTATTGCTAGCATGTAGTATTGGTCAATTGAGGAGAGGAAGTGTACATACATCAGTTTAGGATTGGTCTGAAGGACTTGATCAAAGAGGAATTATACTAACGACTGGCTGTTAAAACACTAGATGCTCTCATTGACTTGTTTATCAAGATCAGGAATGAATAATACAAGATGATCTTGGACAAAAAGGGTGGATCTTACTTCAACAGAAGAAAGACTGATAGAAGGAAGGATTGAGGGGACCTTATGGAGTTGGATACTATAAAGAAAGCAAAAACCTTCAAAGGGAAAGGAAAGAAACACTTTGAAGGAAAAAGCAAGAAAGGAAATTCCTTTGGAATTTCCCCTGAGGAACTTGACAAGAGAAGAAAAAACAAGTTATACTTTAAGTATGGACTTCCTGGACATATGGCTAACACTTATAAGAAAGACAACAAGTTGAGTTCGTTAGTTAAAGTTAGGGCTATGAGAATTCTAAGAATCATGGATATCTTGTCAGAGTCTTCAGAAGAGGAAAGCTCAGACAAGGGAAGGAACTCCTTGGAGGAAGAAGAGGAATGACTGAATTTGGTAATTATACCAGAGATCACTGTTGAAACTGACACAGATGAGATGGTAATGACAAGGATCCTGGAAATAGGTTCTGTACTAATGAGAAGGACTTGGTGTAGGGAACACCCTTGGAATCAAGGAGAGGTTGTTAGCTTAAATAGATGGAGATTTATGCTAGGAGTCAGTGGAATCTGGATGATCATGCTGGTGGAGTTTGAGGTTATACTGACAAAGCAGTATTTTGTTTTTGGAGAATTATTAGTCTTGAAATATTACCTCATGATTAGCATGAGAAGGTTAAGAGGATAGGAGATCCTGGACAGGAGCTAACTTTATAGAACTGTGTGGTAGGAAGAAGTGACTGTTAAGGAATGAGAACTTGATCTTGAAGATCTTACTTTGGTCTATAAGACTAATTTACAAAGTATTGTTATAAAGAAAGGATTGTGCAAAATCCTCTTATTAGTGGAAAGGACTTGAATCTAAGATGATTTTGATCAGATGCCTAAGGATGCTTGGATAGTAATTGAAGAAGAGCTAAGCTATGTTATGTAAGGGTAATATAACGTTTAACATGAAGGACTTTTGATGATAACTTTTTAACAAGACTGTTTGGAAGTAAAAATACAGTATAGAGAAATCTAGGGTTTAGGAAAGTTAATAGAACAACTACTAGAAGTTGAATAATATTATGCTTAACAAGAATGAAAAGAACTGGTTAAGATTGTTGTTGAACAAGTTAACTAGGATGAGGAAGCTTTGCTTACAGTTAATGAACTAAAAGAAGATTCATTACCTTTGGAAGCATTGATTGTGTTACCAGGAGAGGATGAATTATTACAAGGAATCAATGAACAGTTCAACCAGGAAGTAGTAGTGTACCCTTTGAATTTTGTAGAAAGAATTCTTATAGTAAATGATGTTTTTATCATTGAAATAAGGGAATATCTTGGAAATGAAATGGTAGAATGGGTATAAGATGTACATGCCTTTATAAACGATAGAAGCTCAGATGGACTAAGATTGTGAAATCTTAGCGAAAGACAAGTAGTATTATTTGAGAAACTTCAGGAAAACGCCGAAGATCTTGAAATTGGAGATGACATGTCAGTTGACAGTGTTGGAAATGTTAATCTTTATTCTATGAACAGTGAAAGTTCATTATATATTAATATAACATTGTATGGAAAGCTAGTAAAGGCTTTGATCGATTTAGGAGTTGAAAGGAATTTTATCAGTGAATAAGTCATAAAATGACTTGGACTTAGTATAAGAGTCAAAGACAATAGTTATCTAATATCATTAGTAAATGGTACTAAGGTTCAAAAGCATGTTGATGTTTAAACTCAAAACTTAAATATGAAGTATAGCAAAAGTTACTAAGAAAGGATATCTTTTGATGTTATAAGGTTAAGAACATATCAAGTTATATTAGGAATTGAATGGATGAGAAAGTATAATCTAATAATTGATTGAAGAACAAGTATGATTATCTTCTTAGAAGAAACTATGTCTTTAGGAGTTGTTTATGTTGATGAAACTATGAAATATATTCCTGAGGAATATTATAAATGGCTAGAGTTATTCACAAAAAGACTTGATGATTCGGCTTTACCTGAGTATAAACCATAGGATCATAAGATAAAGCTTAAAGAAGGGTTTAGACTAGCTTATAGACTAATTTATCAAACAACTTTTGCCGAGGATGAGGTGATGAAAAAATGGTTGTTTGAGAAAATGGTGCTTAGAGGTTTGTACAAAGAAGGTTATAGTAAAGCCAGAGTATCACTGCATTATGTGAAGAAAGGAGATAATCTGTTAAGATGACCTTGTGGTAACTACAAACACTTGAATAGTAGAACTGAGAAAGACTAATACCCCTTACCGTTGATAGATTTAATGATGGATAAGTTGAAAGGAGTTATCATATTCACTAAACTAGACTTATGGTCAGTATTTAATCTAGTTAGGATTAAAAGAGGTGACGAATAGAAAGTTGTTATTCGAATAAAATACAGATTATTTAAGTTATTGATTATGACATTTAGTATGACTAATACTCTAGTAACATAACAAAGAATGATGGACTGAATATTAGAAAAATATTTGGAGAAATTCATAATGGTATATCTTGACAATATAATCATATACTCAAAGAGTATCAAAGAACATACAGAGTATGTCAAGCTTGTTCTACAAGTGTTGTAAGAGGCAGGATTGTATTGTAAACTGGTAAAATGTGAATTTTACAAGGAATAAGTTCAGTTCTTAGGACATTGTATTTCTGGAGAAAGAATAGAAACCTTTGATGACAAGATTTAAGTGATTAAAAAATAGGAACTACTTAAGACTGTTAAACAATTACAGAGTTTCTTAAGGTTGGCTAATTATTACTGAAGATTTGTAAAAGACTATTCTAAGATCTTTGTACTATTGACTGAACTTACAAAGAAGGATCAAGCCTATGAATGGAATGATGTTATGAAGGAAGTATTCTAAAGCATTAAGGATGCCTTTGTGAAAGGAGATTTCTTGGGAATCTTTAATCTAGAGAAAGGAATAAGAATTGAAACTAATGCCTCTGATGTAGCATTAAGAGTTGTGCTATTGTAATCATAGCAGATCAGTAAACAACATTACCAAGTACCATTAGCATTTTGGTCAAGAAAGTTAAATGTTATTGAAAGAAATTATCAGACATCGGATAAGGAGATGTTAACTATCGTAAAAGTTTTGAAGCATTGGAGAGTGTATGTTGTTGGATCTAGTAAGACAGTTAATATACTTTCAGATCACTATAACCTCTAATACTTCATGACAACCAAGCAGTTGAATGTTAGACAAGCATGATGAGTAGAAAAACTGTCTGAATATGATTTTAAGATTACTCATGTTAAAGGTGAAGATAATAGGAGAGCAAATGCTTTAAGTTGGAAACCTGAGTACTTAACCAAGGAAAAGGAGGAAAGTGAACTTATATTAAAGGAAGATGAGAGTGGATTCCTGGTATACAATAAAGGGCAACTTATGGCTATCATAGTAATAACAAACAAACATTGGGCTGATCAAATTAGTAAAGTAACCAAGAGGGAAAGGGGGTAGAATGCTTTATTAGACATGACCAAGGGCAAGTAGGAAAGAATCGAAAACATTTGGTATAAGAACAAGAGACTATATATATCAATGAAATTGGCAGAAGAGTTTGTCAGGGAACAGTATGGTTTGTTATATAATAGATATATGGGAATAGCCTGATGTTATTATCAAATCAATAAGGATTACTTTATTGTGAAACTATGATTGATAGTTAAGAAAGTAATCGTGGAATGTGAAATCTATGGGAAGGCTAAGAATCCTAGGAGGAAGCCTTGGGGACAATTATATCTTACACAGATATCTGACAATCCATGAGAACTAATCGGATAGGATTTTATTATGAAACTACTGGTTTCTACAGATCATACGACAAAGGTTGAGTATGACTCCATCTTTGTGGTAATTGAACATTGTACTAATTATGCAACATTTGAACTATTCAAGAAGACTTGAGGAGTAGAAGAGGTAGCTAATATATTCTTATGAAGAATAATGTCTTAATGGGGATTGCTAAAACAGATAATCTTTGATAAAGATATTAGATTTATATCTAAGTTTTGGGAAACATTAATAGTAAGAATAAGAGTTAAAAGGAAATTGTCAACAGTATAATACTTACAAACTGATGGAAAAATAGAATGTTTGAACAGATGGTTAGAGGGATACCTCAGATGTTATGTCAATTATGATTAAGATAATTAAGTTGATTACTTGCCGATGGTAAAGATAATGTATAATGGTGTATTATATGAATCAACCAAGATCACTTTATTTTATATGAACTATGGACAGGAATTAGAAGGGTTTTACACTGGACTGGAATTAGAATCTACAAGTGAATCAGCAGAGATTTGTGTAAAACAGATGGAAGAAATGCAAGAAAGGATTAGGAACTCATTTTAATATATTAAGGAAAGAATGAAGAAGTACTATGATCGTGGACGCTTAATGGAATTAGTGTACAAAAAAGGGGATAAAGTTTATCTTCTTAGAAGAAATATCAAAACAACAAGATTAAGTGATAAACTAAACTAGGTGAAGATGGGACTATATGAAATCAAAGAAGTTTATGGACCTTTAACATACAAATTAAAATTATTAGCAATAGTTAAGATATATCTTGTTTTCTATGTTTTACTTCTTAAACTTATACTTGAAAACGCTTAAACACTGATGTTAAAGGAAGTTGATCTGGAAAGAGAATACAAAGTTGAAAAAATTATCAGTTATAGGATGTATTATAGGAAACTGTAATACTTGGTTAAATGGATAGGATATCCAGAGAGTGAGAATGGATGGGAACTTACTTTTAACCTTATGAGTTGTGAGGAGTTACTAAAGGCATATCGCTAAACTCATCCTAGAATGGATTTCCAGGTGATGGAATTGTAAGGTTGGAAAAGAAGGGGTTGGCAACAGAGGAAGAAGCCTTGCTTGCATAGGCAGAACACGACTCTTCAGACAGTTTTTCTTGCCTCTCTTTCTCTTCTGCAACGTTGAGTTCGTCCAAATACTTCAGGCTATGCCAGGCTATTTTATTCTTTTGTTGTTGAAGAAGAGCTTGTTGCTTTTGTAAACGAAGGATTTTGGCCATGGCTTTTTCTTCTTCTGCTTGTAGTCTGTCCATGGATTTTTCCAAGGACTTTTAGTCCTAGGAACAGGGAATGTTCTTATCCTAAGAATTAGAAGACACATCGCAAGAACACTTTGTGTGTACATACTCAGAACATCACGAGGACTTCAAGAAGTTTACAATGCACTTTCGGTTCTCCTTGGAATAATAAGAACAAGGATCCATACTATTGCTAATATCCTCAATAGTCAAAGCAAGAATAACCCTCTTTCTTTTCTTTCTCTCGGGATCAGAAGGAAGGAAGGGGCAAGAATGCTTTGGGGGTATGTTGAAGAAAGAAAGGGATTGACGAACGAACGAAATAATTCATGACAACGAGTTAAGCGTCAGGGTGACGCTAGTGCAGAAAGGGGATAATGTTACGGGTTTTACCTAACAAGCTGATTGGTGTAGGCCTGAGGCTCAGTACAGAGAAGATGTACATAGAGAACCTAACAATCAGAGGTCACGTGATGGAGTCCTAGGATCCTTGGAGGACTCCAGAGGACTCCCAGGACTCCAAAGGGTCCAGCAGGATTTCATTATCTATATAAGCACACTGTAGGAACATGAGAGTAGACTCCTTGTGTTCAACCTAAATACATTACTAGACCCTACCTTGGATTTAGCCGCTTGCTTGTGTGTCACACGTTTCCGTTGTCCCTGAACATCTACCTTACCCTTGGCTATCCAGTGACCTGGATGGCGTAGTTTTGTAACATAATACTACTTTTGTAAAGTCAAGTATTAACCTTTATAATCACCTTAGAGTTCTATGTTATAATACTAACCATAGTCTTTGTACAGAAAGAATAGCATGTAATGCAATGGTATATACACTAGGTAAGTTATAAGGATCTTTATTAAGTTAAACTCCCTTATAACCTCATTACAACCTACAAGGATAATATCCTAGGATTTATACACATTGGTTTCGTCTAGAAGAATGCTAGTGATTTCCATACTAGTCAAGAGGTTTATACAACCCTAGTGGTAATCTCCTTCTAATACTAATTCTATTCGAAGGTTCAATGTCAACCAAAACCTAGCCGGTTAAACTACTATACGTTTAACAACTATCATATATATACCAATAAAAGGACTATAGTCCATAAGCATGATATGAAGATTACAAAGTAAACAACAGTCCAATCCTGGCTGTCAGTCCAATTAAATGTCCATAGCATACATAGAATCACGGAAAAACAACTAAGCAAAGGCCAGAACTGTTCCAGGAGCTTCTTGTAAAGGCCCTTGTAAGTAATATAAATTGCCATGAATTGAAAAGCAAGTAATTCTAGGTCCTCTCTCATTTACTCACTTATCTTTATTATAACTCATAGATATAAAGGCTAGTGTTGAATTATATTACTGCATACAAGCACAAAATGCCAATGCTCTTGGATTGTCATCCATAAACAGCTTTTCAAGAAGATCTGGTGGTTTATAGAAAGGTAACAATTCTGTACATTCTTACTTGCAATACCACATAAAGCCTTCCCCCGGCCAATGGAGTGTTAAACAGTCTGTAAAAACCTTAGTCAGGGTGCCTATGAAGTAAGAGGGGGCAAGAACAAACGACGATATAAAGCTGAGTAGTTCCTGTCTTAAGCAACCCCTATAAGGCAGTTCTTCAACGGCCATACTAGAAGGTACTTCACCTAGCACAACTGGTTCTAGTACCACTGAAACTCTCTTAAGCGGCTGTACAGAAGGAGAAACTAGTGTTAATGCTAAATCATGTTCAGCCGGCCATACAACTGCCAAATGATCAAAACGACATCGTTTACAGCCTCAAGCAAGAGGATTCGCTGACTGTCGAGTTTGCCGTGGAGTGTTAACATCAATTTCCACAAGAACATGTTGATTTCGTTAGTATTCCTAATAGAAAAGATAAGCAGCCGGCCGTAAAATCAGGCAAGCACATACCTTACAAGGAGAACATGTTGAGTAGAAACCATGACCACCAAGCTGTCTTTTGAATAAATTGGACGGCCGATAATGCTGACAGACCGTACAATATGCTGTCGGAGAGGCAGAAGGGTTAGAAGGCATGTAGCTTCATGATACAAACGTTACTTACAATATACAGAACGTATAACAGAGTAAAAGAGATATAAAACTGTTGTACGGACGGGAAAGACAAGTACCTTGCAGGAGAACGAAAAAACCAACTGTAAATCAACCCGCATATCCTAACTACCAATAGAACCAATTAAATACATACTAAAAGCAAAGTGTAAACAACAATCGTACGGGAAAGCGTGTTTTTGCGCATGCCCATAACGTTACGGAGATTAATCGAACAGTTGATCGAACGTTGATCAAGGGGGGAAAAGGGGGCGGTGGTCCGTACTACACTATGATAGGCTGAAAACCAGCCAATCAAACCACCGGAAATGGCATTTCGCAGCCAATGGGAATCGACTTTTAGAAGTACTTTTACGTAAGCGATCCACAATGTTTTCCATACTATATAGATAGTTAACCACGTTCAACTAAAGTCAAAATTATCTAGCATGCGCACAGACCATAGTTAAAGTGGTTTCAGGGGTCATCCCGAAAACGCGTCGCGCCCTCTACACGACGTGTTTGCGTGAATGACGTTCATGAAGCACTCTACGTGATAACGTCGCAACGACAACTCTTCATATCAATTCAATATATCATTGCTTTACAAGCTCAAAAAATGGCGAATATAAAAAANGGAAAAGCCTGAGATGAGCGCGTTCGAGCGCAAAAGATTGGAGAATATAGCTGCCAATCAGGCGTTGTTGAAAGATCTGAGTACCACAGCTAGCAAGATCATTCCAAAGCAATCACCAAAGCCAAGATCATCGACACCTCGGAAGAAGACCACTCCAGTTAAGAGAGAGGTGGTTCGACCAACGCGCCAAAGCTCCCGACTAGCTGGAGTTCAACCAGAGAGCGAAGCAGCGAAGCGCAAAGCAGAGGTTAACGAAGAGTTCGCGAAGGAACAAGCCCGTGCAAAAAGACTAAGAGTTGTGGGAGATCTTAATATTAACGATATTGTGGCCGAGGGCAAAAAATGGCAGAGGGGAGAAGACTTTCTGTCTGGGATTATGAGGGGTGCACAACCCAATCATCGGACTTTCACCGAGGACGACATAAAAGAGACTACAGATGAGGGCTTGAAGAAGCTAAGAAAACAAATGAGTGGATTGTCAATGTATGAAGGATGGGAACCAAATCGTAAGTGCTATCTTTCAAGGCCTTAGGTCATGTGCTGAGACTTGGATTAGAAATCAAGATCACTCCCGAAAGAGTATACTGTCTCGGATTCCATCCGACGGAGGATAAGCCTATCATATTTGCTGGCGATAAGATGGGAAATTTAGGTATATTTGATGCTTCTCAAACAGTACCTGAGGAGAAAGCTGGAGAAGACGAGGACGAGGAAGCTGCCGACATTCCGGAGCCGGCAATCACTGCATATAAGGTTCACTCGAGAACTATATCATCATTTGTCTTCCCATCAGATGGGAATTCTCTATTCTCTGCATCATATGACTCCTCAGTTAGGAAATTAGACTTACAAAAAGGCGTTGCCGTTGAAGTTTTCGCCCCGGAATCTATTGACACGGATATGCCTATTTCAGGAATAGCTATTCCACAAACAGATCCAAATACACTTTATTTCTCTACATTAGAAGGATCATTCGGCCGGCACGATCTACGCACTCCTTCTGATACACAAATATGGGAATTGACGGACAAGAAAATAGGTGGCTTCTCCTTACACCCGCTTTATCCTCACCTCTTTGCAACGGCTTCCCTAGATCGAATGTTGAAGATATGGGATCTGCGGAATATTAAAGGCAGAGGATCCGAAAAACGTCCTGCTTTGCTCGGAGAGCATGAATCACGTTTATCAGTATCTCATGCCTCCTGGTCAGCTGCGGGCCATGTAGCAACTTCATCCTATGACGATACTGTCAAAATCTACTCTTTCCCTAATGCTGGTTCTTGGAAGACCGGTCATGAGCTTGACAAGAAAGCTATGACTCCCTCAGCTACTATCAGACACAATAACCAGACTGGCCGTTGGGTGACTATACTTAAACCTCAATGGCAGGAACAGCCTGAGGATGGCATTCAGAAGTTCGTCATTGGGAATATGAACAGATTTGTTGATGTATATGCGAGTGACGGAGAACAGTTAGCTCAGCTCGGTGGTGATGGAGTTACTGCTGTACCGGCGGTGGCACATTTTCACCGCACAAAACCCTGGGTGGCAGGTGGTACTGCCAGTGGAAAGCTGTGTCTTTGGATGTGAGCATGTTTTGAAGCCTTTGCAAGGGGCGATGTCGACAGTGACATATGCGAATCACCTCGGAACTTCCGGATTCTTGAAAGGACATCTGACCGCATTTTATGTACACGTATCTATCTGTATTATGACATGGCGAAGGTTGATCGGTCAGGTGTTAGTATGATGCAGCAATATCCGGAAACTGGGGAATAGGGCTCAAACCCGCTATAGAATGGTGAACTAAAAGAATAATTTGATCAATTAGGGGGGCAAATGTGTGGTGCGCATCATTATATCTCGAGGTTTTATAGGCTTTCGGAAGTTAGTAAGCATCTAGAGTTCCTTAACTACATCGGTTGTTGTACTCAGGCACCGTAATTAGCACTATCTAACGTATCTGTGACGTCTTTGTTGTGGTTCGTGGTCCAATTTGGCTAAGTTCTAGTATTGGCTGGAATTAAAGCTTTGTCGGTTCAACTACAAATACAACTAATCTGTAAAGCTGGGGTTGCTTCTAGAATGCTGTGCATTGCCACTATCTTTTCTCATCATTTTCCTGCTTCTTAGCATCGGACTGTTACATGTGATAGGAGGCACCTGTGACCCCGGTCACCGTCACAGGGCTTGGCGTCCTCGGAAGTTGCTGAACCTAAACCTCTTATCGATAGTACTACTGTAGGTACGATAACTTCCACCAACAGCTGAGCATCCACGCAAGGCCCATCTGCACGTCTTCCCAACGTAACCTTTGCGTTGTTCACCAACAACAAACCTTGTCATGGCTCCCGACGAGCAACTTAAGAAGCGCATAGCGCGGAAGTTGACGAAACGACGGAAGGAGGGCCACCAGGCAACTATGGAGATTCCTGACCGGTTTCGAGATGGTGATGATGCAGAGGAGGACTGTGCTGCTGTGTATGGGGGAAATACACTGATGAACCAGTCTGTATTTGGCCTGATTGCTGCTGCCGGTTCCCAGGTCGATTTCAATTCACGGTTTGATGGACAGTCCACTGACGATGACGATGATGATGATTCGGGCGAGCCTTCCTCGAAGAGCTCGGATTCTCGTCAGACTACACCGCGTTCTGACCGAGCACCTACACCCTCCAAACTAGGAAAACATCGAAGAAAGTTCTCAGAGAATAAATTACTGCGGTCATTCTCGCAGTTAAAGTCGAAACAAAAGACGCCACAAGATGCTACTAGCACCCGTTCTGCAGACCACCTGCAAGAAGCGGAAGATGCGGAGACCAAATTAGCCAAGGCTGCAAGATCCCCTCCAAGAGATCCTCCTGTAATGAGTAGGATGTTAGAGGCAAAGGCAGAGGCTCTAATGAGACCCAGCTTTGACCTACGCCGATCCGGAGAAGAGCAGGAGAGACCCGACAATGCCGGCAAGCGCAAGCCAACTAGTGATTTGGCCCAAAGACTTATGGAAATATTTCGTTTCGATTCTCCAGAGGATGTTATCGAAGGTAATAGAAACAACATTAGGTACGAAGTTTATACTAACGTAGAGCAGAATATGCGTGCTGGCTTTTAAAAAGCGTTCTTCTTCAAGGGTATATGTACATAACTACTAAACACATATGTTTCTATGCTTATCTCCCAAAGAAGACAGTAAGTATGGAACTCGCATGTAGCTTTGCCTTGGCTAACTTTCTATAGAACGAGGTTGTTAAGTCTGGATATCTTTCGAAATCAGGTCGACGAAATCCCAAATATAACCGATATTGGTTCCGATTAAAGGACGATGTTCTATCTTACTACACGGACCCTTCAGACCTCTACTTCCCACAAGGCAATATAGATCTTCGTTACGGTATATCGGCACAGGCCGAGGAAAAGGATAAAGGGAAGGATGTAACTCATTTCACTTTGGTAACACATCAACGAAAGTATCATTTCAGAGCCGATAGTGCACCAAGTGCGAAGGAATGGGTGAAAGCTCTACAGAAGATTATATTCCGCTCCCACAACGATGGCGACAGCGTTAAGATATCGCTTCCGATAGAGAATGTTATTGACATTGAAGACAGTCAGATAATCGAATTTGCTGATACTTGCAAGATTAGAGTGATTGACAATGATGAGACATATGCCATTGATGAAGTGAGTAGAGGTGGAAATTAATCTACTATTCCCGGCTAACAATATCCTTTTAGTACTTTTTTCTCCTTTTTCAGCTTCGGTAAAGAAGCACTCAGTGTTCTTAAAATCATGGTTGAAGACACGGCAGCACAGCAAATCCCCCAGGAACTCTTAACTCCAGTCACTGGGGATGATGGTGGCAAGCACAATGGTTCTAAACGATCTTCTATGCAACTCAATAAAGATGGAAAATCGGCCCCTCAACCCCTGCGACTATCAACACCAGCTTTAGAAGAAACAGTTAGAGCTACTCTATCACCTCTATTATCACCCGGTGCTGGAAGTCCAAGATTAAGTCATGACATGAACAGGTCGAATTCGGAAATGCGGAAGAGTGTTGATCTTAGCCGCGTGAGTCGTCGAAGTATGGAACTTAGTCGTCTAACAATGGATGGTGGCAGACGCAGTCTTAGTGCTAGCGCACGTAGTATAAGTAGGAACCGTTTAGGAGATAGACGGGTCTCCGAAAAGCAAGGCTCATCAGACTCCTATGTTCACTCTTTGGAGGAGCCTGAATCATCTGGAGCTCTTCCTTCAGCAAGTGATGGAACACAGGCTTCTGCTAGCCAGATACTCAGAGGAAGTGACGTATTCCTATCTCCAACACTGCAACGATCCCCATCTGCTACCCGCCGTAGAGATAAAGCTTTCTCGGACGAAGATTCAGAAAATCCATCCAAAATAGCAGTCCAAAATGACAATAGGGCACACCTCCCGAAACATGCAGCAACAACTGGTTCAATTGATACGTCAAACGCGGCCCAGACAGACGCGACTACAAGTGCACCGACGCTACAAAGCATAGTTAAGGTGGGTGCATATCCATTGCAGAGAGCAGCTGGATTCGCAGATTACCTGAACAAACATTCAAAGCGTATGAGTACTCTCTTAGCCGCCGAATCAATGGGTTACGTAGAGAAGGTATCGGGTATGTGGAAAGGTGGGAAGAAACACTATGATGAGCCTCAAGGTCTCATTGTAGGCGACGAGATGTTTGACGATGCGGATGATGAGCAAGCTTCCGGATCAGGCGACCGCTTTCGCGAATACTTTGCATTGCCTTCCTCAGAGAAGCTTCAAGCTGCATATTTTGGATACCTCCATAGGGTATTGCCGTTATATGGCAAAATATATATTAGTGATCGGTCATTTTGCTTCCGAAGTTTATTGCCTGGCACCAGGACGAAACTCATCCTCCCATTAAAAGATGTTGAGAATGTCCATAAGGAGAAAGGATTCCGTTTTGGCTACTCTGGACTAGTGGTTGTTATTAGAGGCCATGAAGAAATTTTCTTTGAGTTTGGCCAGTCAGATATTCGAGATGATTTGGCAGTGACTCTACTCCAGAATCTAGAGGCAGTCAGATATTTGCAAGAATCAGGATTGTTGACGTTGGAAGAGAGGGAAAATGCGGAAACTGCTAGTGCAGAGCACAAAGCACTTCAAGATGCACGGCAGCATGGCCACGCAGAACATGATATTAGACTGCCGAGATCAGTAAAGGAAGCCGGAAAGGAAGCACCACCGATTATGTTTGACGATCCCAGAGCATCAATATTGAACTTCAAGCCTACTGAATCTTTACGAATTACTTGCTTGACGATTGGTTCGAGAGGTGACGTCCAACCTTACATTGCTCTTTGTAAGGGTCTTATCGCGGAAGGTCACAAGCCAAAGATAGCAACCCATCTAGAATTCAAAGACTGGGTCGAGAGCCATGGCATTGCTTTTACTCCGGTTGGAGGTGATCCGGCCGAGCTAATGCGCATATGTGTTGAGAATGGAATGTTTACTTATTCCTTTTTGAAAGAGGCATCATCGAAATTTCGTGGTTGGCTAGACGAATTGCTATCTTCAGCTTGGAAGGCTTGTCAAGATTCTGATATTCTGATTGAAAGCCCGAGTGCCATGGGAGGAATCCATATTGCGGAGGCACTAAACATACCATATTTCCGAGCATTCTCTATGCCTTGGACGAGAACTCGGGCATACCCGCATGCGTTTGCTGTGCCAGACCATAAGATGGGAGGTGCTTATAATTATATTACTTACGTCATGTTTGACAATGTTTTCTGGAAAGCTATTGCTGGTCAGATCAACAGATGGAGAAAAAAGGAGCTTGGTCTACAACCTACGAACCTGGAGAAGATGCAACCTAACAAAGTTCCGTTCTTGTATAACTTCAGTCCTTCAGTTGTTATTCCGCCACTTGACTTTAGCGATTGGATTCGAGTTACGGGATATTGGTTCCTAGACGAAGGCAAAGATTGGACACCACCGAAAGAGCTGACGGATTTTATCAAGAAAGCTCGTGATGACGGGAAGAGGCTAGTCTATATTGGATTCGGATCTATCGTAGTAAATGATTCTGCTGCGTTAACAAATACCATTGTCCAATCCGTCCTGAAAGCCGATGTTAGATGTATATTATCCAAAGGCTGGTCCGATCGATTAGACAGAAAAGGCGCTAACGAAGTGGAGACGCCACTTCCACCAGGTATTCTACAGATAAAGTCTGCTCCACATGACTGGCTGTTCACCCAAATCGATGCCGCCGTTCATCATGGAGGAGCTGGAACGACTGGCGCTAGTCTCAGAGCCGGACTTCCAACTATTATCAAACCATTCTTTGGAGACCAGTACTTCTTTGGCTCTCGTGTCGAAGATCTAGGAGTCGGAATCTATCTTCGAAAGCTTAACGTTAGTGTTTTTGCAAGAGCGCTGTGGGAGGCTTCTCACAGTGAGAGGATGATTTTGAAAGCGCGAGTGCTTGGAGAGCAGATCAGAAGTGTAGGTCCTTCACACGTATGCTTTAACTGAAATTGCTAACGAGAGGTTAGGAAAATGGTGTAGATACCGCAATTCAATCAATCTATCGAGATCTCGAATATGCCAAGTCTCTCATTAAGGGGCGACGAGGGAAATCGGCTGGTGACGACAGTGTAGAAGATTCGGAAGAGAGTTGGACATTTATTGGGGATGATAATGACCCAGAATTAATTCGACGCATTCATGATTGGGATATATCGGCGCATACAGGTAATGGGAGTCCTTCAACGGCGGACTCGATGGCGTTTGGCAAGGGTACTGTTTCTGTGACATCCAGCTAGAGCGACTGGCTTGAGTTTCCTATATTTTTGCTTTAGAGTGGAAATGATCTATTTGATACTACTAATCCGGGTTGATATGAAGGGTAATTTTTTNGTTGGCGTGTTTGAAATGAAGAGTTAATACGGTTGTCTACCTTATAGGGTGAATTATTTGATGAGCTGGCGACTTAGGTGCTGTTGGAAGTTGGTGCTAGGGCTGAAGTAGACTTGCATCATAGACAGATTAACGAGAATCATGATAATAATGAATACATATATCTCCTTTAAATACAGCAACCACTTAATATATTTGAAGTAGTAGTTTGAGATGTGAGAAGCATGACCTTGGGCTAGCATCATGATCAACGTTTCATGTCGGTAACGTATAAGTAGTTATCTCTGTAAAATGCCGAAGCATATGTTATGAAGAAATTGGTAGCATCTCATGTTTTCTACTCTAGTCAGGAACCTCGACAATCTACTTTGCCAATGATGACAACGTGATTGAGCTTCAGACAAGGTGGGCAGGTGGGGTTCTTGGTTGTTGTCCGAGGGTCTCGCCAGGAATGATGGGGTTCGCTTTTGCAGCCAATCAGTCGCACCTCGTTGATCTGGAGCCTGCAAGAGCTCCCCTCTCATATTTAAAGCCTCGCGTCTCCCACGAAAGTGTATGGCCTAACAACGGCAAAGCGCGGCGAACAGTTCATCCTTCTGCCTCATAATTCAGGACCCAACTTCCCTCTATCAGCACATCTCCATCCTTTCTGTCATCGCTATTTACACAGGAACGAAGGAGAAACTTGTGAAACATGAATTTCTTCTTCATGTCTTAAAACTTGGGCATCGTACTCAGCTTCTAGCGTGCGGTTTTCGACGGACAAAGGCAATTATCGCGCACAAAGACGTGGCTTGACATGCACCAAGTACAACGCTGCTTGCAAACCCTTGCGACAGCTTTCATGCCGTTCATATTGAGACTGTAGGTCATCCAACAGCCGTAAATATTGATGTATGTGAACTTGAAGCTTGCACAAGCTCTGTCGACTGCCTAAAGCTACCCTTTGGCCTTCGTAGACTTTGTTGCTCGCCACCAAGTGGTCAAGTCACATATACGTGCTGTTATTGTTGCCCCAAAGACCAATTGCAGTATTTTCCATTTCTGTCACTGACTTTTGGGCTTTCTTTAGAGTCCAACATTCGAGAACTGCATGATCACAAGGAAACGGCCACCGCGAAGGAGGCGTCACAATGGGAAAGCTACTGAGTTTGGGTCCACACCTTAAGTACCCCATCACCATCAACAAACTGCTAAAGAAGCCGGGAGACGAGATCAAGAAGCAAGAGGCAATCCTTCAATTCAAATTCTCATGGACGCAACAAGTTGGTGATCCTTTTGGGGAACAATGGGAGGAAGAGCAAACGACTATTGCCGACTGGGACAGCCCCGCTGATGGGACGATCTCAAAATGGAAGATACATGAAGGCATGGTTATCAATAAAGATACTGTATTTGTGGATATAGAGGAGAGCTGTCCGCATTCCATTCAATTTGCCGGCCTCTGTGGTATGTGTGGGAAGGATATGACCGAGATGTCATGGGCAAGCGCATCAAACGACACGGAACGAGCACAAATAAACATGATACATGATCAAAACTTCCTTACGGTTAGCCAGAGTGAGGCGTCACGTGCGGAAGAAGAGCTTCAGCGGAGATTATTGAAGCACCGAAAGCTATCCTTAGTTGTCGATCTGGATCAGACCATTATCCATGCATGTATCGAGCCAACAGTAGGCGAGTGGCAACGAGATCCTACATCACCAAACTACGAGGCTGTAAAGGATGTTCGATCATTCCAGCTGAATGACGATGGTCCGAGGGGATTGGCGTTGGGCTGTTGGTATTATATCAAAATGCGACCTCGGTTGAAGGAGTTCTTGTCACGAATATCTGCCTTGTACGAACTCCATGTGTACACCATGGGAACACGAGCGTACGCGCTCAATATTGCAAAGATTGTTGATCCTGAGAGAAGACTCTTCGGAGATCGTATTATAAGCCGTGATGAAAATGGCAACGTTACAGCGAAGAGTTTAGCAAGATTGTTCCCCGTTGACACGAAAATGGTTGTTATCATTGATGATCGGGCAGATGTCTGGCCTAAGAATCGACTTAACCTCATTAAAGTTGTTCCCTATGATTTTTTCCAAGGCGTTGGTGATATCAACTCAAGTTTTCTTCCAAAGGTCGAAGAAATTCCGAAACCCTTGAAAAAGCATACGACGCCTGAAGTTACGAGTACCGAAGCTCCACAGACAACACCGGAAGACTCTTCAGTACCAGATGAAGCAAAATCTGGTGAGGAAAGTACAGAAAACATGAATGCAGCAGTGGAGACATCCATTGAAGCTCGAGTCAGTGCATTGGAAGAGCTTGTCAATATGGGGGGTGGTAATGATCAACAATTAAGGCTCGAGCAAGCTGCGGAACAAGAGAAGTTCTTGGAGAAACAATTAACGGAGCGACCACTTTTACACATGCAAGAGCAACTAGACAGAGAAGAGGCAGAAGCTGAGCAGAGTGAAACTTCTCTAGAAGAAGCTAAAAATGGAGAAACTCCAGCAGAACATCCACATCATCGACACAGTCTTCTCAAAGATGATGATGTTGAGCTTGTTTACCTTGAACAGCATCTCACACAACTGCACAAAGCATTCTATGACGATTATGACAATGCGTTAAGGAAAGCACAAGGAGGACGCATTGCTCAGTTAAAACCTGGACATAACAAGAAGATACTGATAAAAGATGGAGCTGCAGAGCTCAGCATTGTACCCGACATTGGGCTTGTTATGCCACGACTGAAGTACGTTTTGCTTTTCTGAACTTCAAACAAACACTAACGGATACGATAGGGAAAAAACATTAGCAGGCACGGTGATTGTAATGTCAGGCCTGGTCCCACTTGGCGTTGACGTTCTACGATCTGAAATAGCTCTCCAAGCAGCTAGCTTCGGAGCAGAGATACACACGAGGTAAGGCCTCAGTGCATGTTTATCAGTGCAAAACTAACTTCAAGTAGAGTGTCAAGGAGACTCACACATCTAGTTGTTTCTTCAGCTAGAACTAGAACCGCAAAGGTTAAACAGGCAATGAGATATCCTCACATCAAGATTGTCAACCAGCAATGGTTATTGCACTCCATGAGTAAATGGACAAGAGAGGACGAAGGGCCGTATCTGGTAAGTCTTCACCATCATAGAGATTTTGCACACACTCGTAACACATGCCAGCTGGAAACAGGTCATGTAGAGGGAAAGCCTGATGGAGATACGTCAAGTATGCTCTCATCGCTCCCGGCCACCGACGACAGTGATAATGCTACTGGGACAGACGACGAGGATACATTCACCAACAGCCAAGAAGAGGAACGGGACGAGGAAGGCGTCATTCCTGACGATTTAGAAGGCGGCCACTCTCCAATCGATGACTTGAAAACATTTGATTGGGGGGAAGTCGATGAAGAACTTGCGGAATTTATGGGCTCAGACACAGACGATGAAAGTGATACCGGCAGTGTAGAGAGTGACTCTAGTCGACGCAGTGCTGCTAGTAGCAGGAGCAATCGAGATCGGAAACGGAAGCATGATGACGCCGAAGAAGAAGATGAGAGCGATGGCGAGAGTACTCTTGCAAAAAAGCAACGCCTTGCGAATTCGAGAACGACAGGGTTAAAGACTATCAAGACGCCTAATAGTGCGCATTCAGAGTCTAGTTTACCCACTCCTGGTGTGACGGGTGACGAAACAGATGGGGCTTCGAATGCCGGAAACCAAACTCCTCCTGCTGAAGATGAAGCTGACTTCGATGAGGATGATCTCGAAGCAGACTTGATGGCAGAATTTGAGCGTGAGGAGAACGGCTTAAGTGCTTCAACTGATGGTCCTGATGGAGGCGATGGTTAGCCTCCTTATCTACTGGCCATTTAGAGCCTTTGAGTCCCATCGTGGTTCTTCACGATTTTTTCTCATATTAATACCCTTTCTGTATGATTCTAACGCTGGTGCTGGTGCTGGTCTGGTTCGGGTTCGGGTTCGGGTTCTGGTGAGATATGGATGGTTGGATCTGAGATGAAGAGCATACTGGCGTTTTCTGGACTAAGCGGCAGGATACCTTCCTGACTACATAGGACTAAGCATTGCATGGTGGCGTACTACTTCACTCTGGGATTATATTCTAAATAAAAATCTAATAACTCTTATCTCACCTATTCTACTTTTCCAGGGCGATGGAGTTTCGCTAGCGTTAAATGACAGTGGGCAATCATCTAAAGCAGTGAGCGACTGGGAAGATTTTGAGATTTGACAGCGACTTAAATTGTTTCACTACAAGTTATAATGCTCCAGCGTGCTCCTCAATGGAAGCTAAAGTTACGGTTCATGCATATCAATTTTGTAAAACGGTGAGGTGGTGTTTAAGTGTCCAGTCTCAAAAACAGAGGTGGCAGAATCCATCGAGTATTCCTAAAATGGCTTAGCGCAGATCGTTCCGCCCTCACCACATCAAGCTTCATTGAGAGCTTCAGAGCTACAGGGTAATCAATTGATCGATCACACGACACACAATGGTTCAAGATTTACCGCCAACCGGCGGGTATGATCCCGTCCAATATAAGGTTTGCCACTCTTCTCAATATACCGCTGTATACCTTGGTGAACCGGATATGGGGAGATATCTGTGATGGCTGGTCCCAGGAAAATATATTGGGCGGATGACAGAGATACTGACATTGATATTTAACAGAGGAATCTCCCTGCGAGAGGATTCCGTCCTGCGGTTATGTTAGCTGCTATGGCAGGAATAATGACATACGGATTCTATAAGGTTGGGAAGGGGATTAGGGAACAGAAGTGCGTGAGCCACCTTTGATAATGTCAACACTACATGCAATGCTCGACACATTACACTTTGCATCGGTCGATTTACTTAATGAAGATGGATGGAAAACTGATCAATTTATGTCTGGAATAGTGAGCTTGCTCGCGAGAAAATGTGGTCACGAATCTACCTCATCCCGCTTCTTACGGCAGAGGAAGACCGCGACTTAGTGAGACGACATTTCGCGGATCTAGCCCGGGAGAAGGAATTGTTTGGGAGCAATACTAGCGCTTATAACTCTGATAGGTATGTTATTTCCCGCTGTAATGGTATAGTCCGGGTCGCAGATGTGTTAGATTGGAGTGGCCCGAACAAGGAGTATTTATTGGCACAGCACGGGAGCTATATGAGCATATGGATTTGAACTATACTAACTGACTATACAGATACGTCCGTCCAACTTTTGCGGTCACTCCAGCCGAAAGAACAAAATAAGCCTCTTCTGTGGTTCTAAAGGGTTGTGTAGGAGGGGAGCTGTAGTGGGGAAGATCTTGTATATATGTAAGAAGCATGAGCCAATAAAGGGATATTTACAGAATGGCTGGTAAAATTGCCCCTCCGTAATGCAGTTGTCCAATGATCCGGCTCATCCAAATATTTACAATTCCTAGCGATGTTTTGTCAAAAAAAGGAGTGTAATCTTGACTATATGGTACTATGGGTACACAGCTTTGCTTGCATGTTCATCCATAATAGCCTAACCCTGGAGATATTACTTACCTCAGATTTTCTGTCTCATTAACTTGTCACGAATTCAACGGCAAGCACGTGATATCAAACTTTAAATCACCTTTGAGCTTGGACCGTGCATCGGAACCGTAGGCAACAGCAGTTGTACCCGACACCACCTTCCTGTTTAAGCTTTGGCTCTACCAATGAAATCTCAACTGTCACACATCATGGATTGCGCCTTACTGTAGCGGGGTAGAGTTACGCAGGCAGTTTAGCGTCAAAACCAACAGAACCACCTTCAGTTATCGGATATGGTCTGTTTGTAGCAAGCGGCGCAGCTGCTGGGGGATGGAATTTTTACTTGTTGTGATATCACCTCTCTCAGTTGCATGCTTGGCTTTCCAGTGCTTACGAATCTGGACTGCTTCGGGGCGGATAATCTTCTTGTCAACATCCTCACCTTCGAATATTAACTCGTAACAAGCTTCCAGGCATCTACATTTCTCTGCATCCTAAGTTTCACAGGATCCACTGCGGCAGGCCGCAGCCTGTAATACACGCGCAATGGACCCTCGGTCTGATAATCTCTACTCTGCGGATGATGAGTCTGACGCGGAGTCCTTCAGTGAGGAGCTTAGTCCTTCAGATGGATACTTCGAGCGAAGGCAGTTGCCTAATGAAACGATAATCTTCCCCCCACAACCATCTGATGAACCCAAGAGCAAATTGAAGGCGAATGAAGCATGGCAGGAGGCGCTTGACAATACAAAATATCTCCCAACCGATTCACGGTTGCTTGCGCGTCCTCTGGCCTCCTCAAGTACTACATATTCTCCATCTTCATCAGGCCAACCCTCGATTTCTGCCTCAATGGGACATCCAGCTCAGATATCACCATCGCCTCAACCTCGAGGATCTCATCGAACAAGTAGTAACATATTCTACCTCAATTCTGACCCTCCACCAGCATATACACCCCCTACCGCAACCAATTCTCCGGTTGATTTACCTACTCCAACTCAAGGGTCCGACTCCCAAACTTTAAACTCCAATCCACCCTCCCCTCGTCATATTGAGGAAGGATTACCACCTCACCGAGAGCCTGAAAGTATGGGTGCACCCGAGGAACAATCAGATGAAAGAACACCTCTTTGGAACGACACGGTTCCAAGCAATAGAATTAAGAACCGCACTCGTGTCATAATCCAAAGGCTCCTTTTCCTAGCTCTATTGGCAGTAATAATATCCGGGTTTATTAAGGCGATGTATAACCTGAGTAAACATGTGAGCATTAATATAAATTTCCCCTGTATTTGTTGATCATCTTTTGTTGGACTTATGTGACTAGATAAACTGGGTCTTGGGAATTTCTTCATAGGTTCTTATTTCTAGCAGATCTGCTTCAATTTGTTCATTGATTTTTACTATTTACTAACTTGAACCCGCAGCTCAATCGGGGAAATCAAGAGATAGACGACCCGCCGATATCTGATATACCTAGCAATGGAGATGAGCATTACTGCCCACTGGCGTCAGGCATCAATGAAGAGAAGACTTTCTCCTTACCTTTGTTTCCAATGGAGAACACTTTGAAGATTATGCAAAAGACATATGACGATCACGGCTCCTCAGATTTGTATCATGTATCGACTCGAGGTGAAATTCGCGTACGAAGACTGCCTCCTAATTCACCGCATGGTAACAAGGCATTCATCACTACGTCCCTAAATATCAGTGACCCTGGCATTGTGGTTAAGCAGATTCTAGATGAAGAACACCATGCTTTGAGGATCGAAACACCGGTGTACGACAACGTGGGTAGGAATCATCGACCTTGTATTTCACTAGTTGTGACTGCTTGGTTACCAAAGGATACTGTCTTCTCAAACATCGAAATCATTGCTGTTCAGCTTGGATTGCGTGTGATGGATGATGCTAGGGTCAAAGTGACAAATGCTGCAGAATTTGCTTCCATATCGGGGGCTGTTCATTTTCCACGGCTCCATCAGTCGGCTCCGATCTCGCGACAGGACACAGATGCATCTTCTACAGCATCTGAGTCGCCACAAATAGCGGCCGGATTGCAGACAGAGAGCAGCGATTCAGCGAAATACTCTATCGATTCACGACGTATTGTAGTCCAAACTGTTTCAGGCTCTATTACTGGAGGCTTTCCTCTCTACGATTACCTTGAACTTCAGACAACCTCTGGAAGTATCGATGTGACCATATCTCCTGAAGATATTTTACCTACTGCTCCCGCTCCTGCAGAACTCTCTATTCAAACGATCTCTGGCAGCATTACGGTGACAAGCCCTATCTATAGCTCTTCATCAACTCTCTACGCCCGAGATTATCGCACACAGGTACATACCAACTCTGGTACAATAAGAGGATCTTACCTCTTCACTTCAGAGGGATCTTTCGTGACGACATCAGCTACAGTGGATGTGGATGTGCTTCCAGTATTGCTGGCCACAGCTGAGAATCTCCATACCGACTCAGATTCTAGCAAAGACCATAGTCTCTTGTCAACTACCACAACGTCTGGAACCACAAAAGTCAATGTACTTGAACCCATCCTTTTACCTAACACTACTGTTTCCAGCAGGCGCCCCTCTCCACCACCCCCACAAGATCTGGACCGCTTCATCCCAATAGGTGACCGTGATCCTTACCGAGGTGTCAACCGGGTAGATACCGAAGCAGTTAAACGCCTGGCTCTTAGCTCTCTCCATTCTTCACACCACTCTACCTCTGCACGCATTGACGTGCATTACCCTTCCTCCTGGGAGGGATTCATCAGTGCTCAGACAGTGAGTGGAAGTATTTCAGTGGGTGGCGAGGGAATTACGATTATTAAAAATAAGAGAGGGTACGTGTATAAGGAAGTGCTTGCGAAGAAGGGGCCGGTAAATGAAGGAGAAGGTAGTTACATTGAGTTGGGCACCATATCTGGAAGCGTGAATGTTGTTGTACGCGACTAAACGGATGATGATGATGACGATGATGACCGGGCACGAGAAGTGTGGTGAGGTGTGGCATGCATTCCCTTTTTATTTTATTTTATTGCAATGAATCTACGCTTGGCGTTGAGGAGTTTAGGGAGGGGAATTACACGAGGCGTGGACACGCGAGGCAATTTCTACTATGGACGGTTCGATGTGAAATGATGGCAATTTAATTAATAATTGGATATTTGGCCTTTTAAATAATGGATTCGTCAGTATTGCGTATACTGAATTTATTTTGTGTGCTTTGTCATGCTTTGATACTCCTGACTCAGATATGTGTTGCTGTTATTGTGGCATCTTATTTAAGGCCATCATTCCCGTCAACTGAACAACCAGGAAATAGAAGGGTTTGTCCTGCAAACTATTTTATCTATTTAGGATAATTAATTAATGATGCTTTTGTCGTGCAAAGCTCAGATTGAGGTAAGTGGTTGATTGGCCAGCACTACTTAGTTGTGGTGTGTTGAAGTGCATGTTGTATGAATCTAGGAGTCTCACCGCTCTCATCAACCAAAAGCGCAACACTCACGACAAGCAAGCCTTCTAGAAGCCTTCTTATCACTCTAGAGTGGTTGATTAACAGAGAGCTCTAATTAAGCTCCATGGCGACCGGGTATTTAATACAGCACAGTAACAAGAGGTAAAGAGTGGGGGTTGTCTGGAGGAGTACAGTGCATGAAGAGTTAGGGGCGAACGGGGGAGTCGGGGCAGGTCCTGTATTGCCCAGAAACACTGTAAGCGAGTTTGGTGCTTATGGGCTTGATGCGCCTGGAATAGCACCAAAATACGTTTTGGTCGATCGCACCTGATCTAGAGAGTATCTCTCCATCAGATAAGATCTGGCAGCTGCTGGAGGGGTTGATTTAGGCTCATGGACGCCAGCAGGGCGACCAGGTTGATCGAGCAAATCCAGCAAATCTAAGCCTCTGGAGATGGGAATTTACAGAATGGCATCCCCCCTTTCAGCAGTGCGAGTAGCCTGATTCCGACCCTTCATCGTACGATTTCCAGCGCTGGATGACGAAAGACAGCGGTCCAGTCGCTGTACCCCGGATTCCTGGCGCCTTAGGCGACGAGGGCGGTCCGCACTCTCGGATCTAGTGCGTCTGTTTTGGGGTTTGCTTGGTTGTCCAGTGCCGTTCCAGTGCAGTTCCAGTGCATCCTATCGCACACACCCACCCACCACACCGACACCCACACCCACCAGTCAGTGATATTCCCTTACCTCCGGCCCGAGATTTCGCTGTTGGAGAAGATGTCCGAGCCAAAATACCTCCGTCGAACTCGAGATGTCCGTGATCCTGCATGCGATACCGCCGTCTGGAGGTGCAAAAATGCGAAGATTATTTTGCTTTGTGTTGGGGTATTTAATGCTTGAATGCCCGCCGTCTGGTGCGGTCGAGCATCTGCGCAAAGAGAGCATGTTGCCGTGCTGTGAGCACTTTATTTAGGTAGGTATTGTTGGCATGTGTGTTACTTGCATGAGGGTGGATTACTGTACTATTTCTCACCTTCTTTCTTCACTTCAGCGGCCCGACAGCTCGCCGACAGCGGAAGTCAGGGTCTTTCCCCAATAAAGCAGCTTCCTTCGCACTTGTGAGGGGTGTTATTCAGCAACGCATTCTAGACCGACTTAGGCCTATCAGACTTTGAAAGCAACTTTTTTTTGCTCACTGCGCTAACGTATAAGAAAAAAAGGGCTTGCGTAAACGTCTGCCACACTCCCCCCCGTCCACCAAATTTCCCGCTTGCGCTCATCGCTCTTCGCTCTAACTATCCCTGCAACCCAGGTTGCGGAAGTTGACAATTCGCTTGGCAGGATTTCCGCCTCAACATCGGAGACCAGACAGCTTCCAGGTCTGCATCATCGTTTTTTTGGACCTCGCCTGCCCTCCTCATACGGGTTTTATCGCCAACCTCCACCTCATCACTTAATCCTCACGGCCGTATCACGCCTACGGCATCGGCGACCCTTCGATCTTGGGTCCTGATCTGGTCGACTTATCGCCCTTTTATCCGATATTTGGACGTAGCCGGCATCCTGGCTTTGCAGTCGAAGACATACGGCGGCGGATCGGTGGCAGTGGCCCAAATGGCCCAGCCAGACCCAGAGCCGGTGGAAGATTTCGAGTACGTGGCCTAGCAAGACGCGAGCTGTTTTGAATCTCAATTGATCCCTCTATCTAAAAAATACTGACATCCCTCGTCTCCAGGTACGAAGGATTACCGCCAAATTTTTCTTTGCTCCAGAATATGACAGCCGGCGCCTTCGCTGGCATTGCTGTAAGCTCCCGCCCTTCATGACCACTAATGACAGCTATAGAAGATTGAACAACTGACATTTCCCCCTACAGGAGCATACTGTCATGTACCCCATCGATGCAATCAAGGTAAACAGGTTGAATCACTCCACAACGGACAAGGACAGTTATTGACGGCTCTGTAGACCCGAATGCAGATAATTAATCCCACACCTTCAGCCGTCTACAGTGGCATAATACATGGTGGTTACCGAATAGCTATAGGGGAGGGAACCCTCAGTTTAT
Organism: Scytalidium lignicola; assembly: GCA_002812745.2. Classification (NCBI taxonomy): domain Eukaryota; kingdom Fungi; phylum Ascomycota; class Leotiomycetes; genus Scytalidium; species Scytalidium lignicola. The sequence goes on from NCSJ02000185.1 coordinate 48,613, forward strand.
GGCGAGGCATGTCGAGTGTAGTGGTTGGGGCAGGTTGGTATTTCGGTTCATTGGTATAGGCGAACCGAGGTTGACTGAAAATGTTAATATAGGCCCAGCACACGCCGTCTACTTTGCGACATATGAAGCAGTGAAGCATTTAATGGGAGGAAACCAGGCAGGCATTCATCATCCACTTGCTGCGGGTATGTACCGGGGATTTCTCGCTCGCTGGCGAAGGCAGGTGCTAATTATGTGGTAGTCACCAGCGGAGCTTGTGCCACTATTGCAAGTGATGCTTTAATGAACCCTTTCGATGGTATGTAAATCTTTTTTTNATATTTTGATTTTTGATTTGTTTAGCATTCAAGCACATGGATAAATTTCTCTAACGCCATCAAGTTATAAAACAACGTATGCAAATACAGAATTCCAGCAAAATGTACAAATCGATGTTCGATTGCGCGAGATACGTCCACAGCACCGAGGGACTGTCCGCATTCTACGTCTCCTATCCAACCACACTGTCTATGACAGTTCCATTCACGGCATTACAGTTTCTCGCATATGAATCGATCTCAACGGCTATGAATCCAAAGAAGATGTATGATCCACTGACCCATTGCACTGCAGGCGCTGTCGCAGGAGGATTTGCCGCAGCTCTTACTACGCCAATGGATGTGGTAAAAACAATGTTACAGACGAGAGGCACGGCGTCGGATCACGAATTACGGAATGTAAATGGATTTATGCATGGTTGCAGGTTGCTGCATCGAAGAGAAGGGTTTTCTGGGTTTTTTAAGGGAGTGCGGCCACGTGTTGTAACGACGATGCCGAGCACGGCCATCTGCTGGTCAGCATATGAGGCATGCAAGTAAGTTTTCCCCCATTTTTTTTAAAAAAGGGTTTAACCTTTGAAATTATGAATTAAGCTGACATTTACTAGGGCCTATTTTATTAAACATAATAATGCACTCGCCTGAATCAAAAATACCAATTCATATGTGTAGGCGCACAGCAGGAAGATGAATGGTCGATCAAAAAGGGCTCAACGCCCACATGGTTCTAATTTTTCGATTCGATATTTGTCCATCACTAGACTGGTTCGACATTTATAAGAGCTTTGTGTTTCCAGCTTCGGAAACTGGCAGGAGCACGACATCAAAGATACCTTGAGATATCTATGTCCGTTGATTACGTTCCGTTGATTACGTTTAAAAGCAATTGTCGCATCTTTCTTGCGCGGGGGGCAAAAAAAAANTTACCGATTGTATATAAATTACCCCTGGGATATCAGGTCTTGGTTCAGCGAGCTCTTCGCGTTACGAGAGGGCTGGGTTTCTATGGCGTTCGTATAGCGTTGTGGCGAAGGTTTTCATGACCTTTAGACCTACTAGGCTGTGTACTTATAGGAAGAGATGGGCTGCAGAGTGACGGAACTCCTCTGCCTAAAAAGCCATATATTTACTCATTGCTCATGGTGTAATCTTTTGAAATTTGCTGTGCATTTAGAATTGGTTGAAGCACGTTTAGAACTTCTACGGCTTGCTTTCCATAGTCTAGTTTGTGCTCAGTCACCAGCCACTGTCGCTGTTGATCATCCGAGAGCTAACCTAAAAGCATACACAGCCAGCCCGCCCTAGATTTGCGTAGTTCCTACCTCCTACGATTCTTCATTTCCAGTTGAACTTTATTACTTCCTAACTATCGCATTATGCAACATCAGAAAGCTTAATTCAACGGCCGTGATTAACACTCGCAAGGATTTACGGCGTTATTGACTGGGGTTGGTAACACTGCCCCTCAACCGTTACCCTCTGCACTCGCTACGTCAGAAGTCTCGTTAAAAGCAGTGAACCTTATCAACTGGAGCACACGACCAGGAACTTGGAACGAGTACATATTTGATGGAAGCTACCTCTTTTCTATTGCTAAACTATATCTATGAACTGGCAAGCACATCTTATGCTTGGTCATGATGCGAAACAAGACGTCATCGTCGTTGCAGAAGACGTACGATGAATGCTACTTGATTTGCTCCACTGCAGTCTACTTCGAAGGACAGGAAAGTGACATTGGACCCCTTTCTTGAGATATGGGACTACTTCCGAATCATTACTAACTCTCATGTTGCGTATAGGGTAATGAAGCGGAAGCATTACGATCATGGCGCGCAGCTCTCGACCAGATATACTACCACAACGCATATAGGGTACCGCAAGGGTACATACCGAAAACTGAGACTGAAAAGNCTCTGAAGGATAGCCTGCGAGATATGGAAATGCAATGCAAGGAAAGGGTGGACCTGCTTGAGGCCTTGAAACTATCACGGCAAGAGAAGAACGCTGCTGAAGGAGGTGAAGGGTCAAGCAGCAAGCTACACAAAGGGTCATCAAAGACTCCACGGCAATCAGCCGAAGGGGAACGTGTTGAAAAAGGATATATTGGTAATGGCACAATACCTGCCGTCAGCTACCCAGACCTCTCCAAACCCTTCCCACTTTTACCACCTCGGCCTTCTTTTTCTTCTAGGACTAGCTCCGAACGAGCGGTTATAGGCACGGGTTCAAGCTCTTCTACTCCGCAGCAATCTTCTTCGAGCTTAGCACCACCGATGAAGAAGACTTCCAGAAGTCCAAGTCCGGAAAAGGGGAGGACGATGCTTACTACCCTAAGGGATAAGAAGTTGAAACGGCCAAGCGCGAAGTCTTCACGTGCATCAGGGCAAAAAAATCAAGAGGCACCGGTACCAAGTAAGGCCGCCACGCTGGCATGGCAGTCGATCTCTAGCAGGACTAGTCTGGACAAACCGGGAAGAAGTTTAGATCCCGACGCTGATCAAAGCAGGCCGGAGTCGCGAAGGAGGCATAGCGGAAGCGGCCATCACAAATCCCAACGAAGTCCATCTCATCAGGTACGATATGATAGCAAAACAAGAACTCTGGTCGACGTCTCTCCGAACGCAATAAGCCCCTTAGATGGCCCGAGTGGAAGCGCCAATGTCCACCTTGCCAATGGAAGTTCTAATAGTTATCCATTCCCCCCTACTGATCCTGGACAGCCTGGTGCCGTTGCAGGATCATCGCTCACCCCCACAGCNGATACAAGACTTGATTGATCTAGACCCAAGGCCCTCATCACCTGCGGCTGCAAACTTACCACGATTGAAAAAGACGCCTTCTCCAGTCACATCTAGTTCTAAAACACCAAATTTTGGCACTGCTGGATATCCCACCTATCTAAATGAATACCCTGAGACAAGTGCTAGGAAGGCGGCGTTAGTCAATTTTAAAAGATCGTCAGATACGAGTAATTTGGCAGGGGAAAGTTCTAACTCAACTGGGAAATTATTAAGAAAGCCTGTTGCAAATAGCTCATCACCCCGACATCATGATAGACGCCAAGTAAGTGATAATACGAGGCGGGCAGAAAAGAGAGAAGAACAGCACCTAGGAGACGACGACACATCGTCACAGAGCCTGGATGAGAATATGCGTGAGTTGTCAAGACCTAGAAGGAAGCTCAAGGAGAAAGAAAAGGAGGCACCGATACTAGTCGAGCCAACGACACCAACATCCGATGATTCTAATGCTACAGAAGAGGAACCAGTGAAGACTGCTTGGGAACGGAGAATAACCTATCTCATGAAACATTTGCCTAAGGGAGTTGACGAGACAGCGGCTAAGCAGATTTTTAATGAGATTGTCGTCCAGGGAGACGAAGTCCACTGGGAAGACGTAGCCGGATTAGAGATTGCCAAGACAGCACTCAAAGAAACAGTTGTTTATCCTTTTCTTCGACCAGATCTGTTCATGGGTCTTCGAGAGCCTGCACGGGGAATGCTCCTTTTCGGACCACCAGGAACTGGGAAAACAATGTTGGCAAGAGCTGTAGCCACTGAATCAAAGTCAACTTTCTTCTCCATTTCTGCCAGTAGTCTAACTAGCAAATATCTAGGCGAGTCAGAAAAGCTGGTTAGAGCATTGTTTTTATTAGCAAAAACTTTGGCACCTAGCATCATCTTTGTTGATGAAATTGACTCGCTCCTCTCCACACGATCTGGCTCTGGCGAACATGAGGCTACTAGACGCATCAAAACAGAATTTCTAATCCAATGGAGTGATCTTCAACGAGCAGCAGCTGGACGAGAGCAGAGTGAGAAGGAGAAGGAGAAGGGCGATGCCAGTCGCGTGCTTGTTCTTGCCGCGACTAATCTTCCTTGGGCAATTGACGAAGCCGCCAGACGTCGATTCGTACGGAGACAGTACATCCCGTTGCCAGAGGATGAGACTAGAGCGGTGCAATTACGGACATTGTTGAGCCACCAGAAACACAGCCTTAACGAGGAAGATATTCAACGGCTGGTGAGGTTGACTGATGGTATTTACATTCCTTTTTTTCCAATATATTTTCTAATCTCCATTTACTGATCCTCAAACTAGGCTTTTCAGGCTCTGATATTACCGCCCTTGCTAAAGATGCTGCTATGGGTCCTTTAAGAGCACTCGGTGAAGCACTTCTTCATATGTCCATGGATGAGATTCGACCTATTAAATTTGAGGACTTTGAGGCTAGTTTGGTCAATATTAGACCTAGTGTTAGTAGGCAAGGTCTTAAGGAGTACGAGGATTGGGCAAAGGAGTTTGGAGAACGCGGTGGTTAGTTAAATGTTTGGAGTTTCTTTTGACTTTTGTTTGTGGTATTGTGCAATGAGATGTTCTGTACATGGGATTCTGCATCAACTGGCTACTGGAATAGGCGTGGCATGGGTTTGATTGGGACAAGGTGGTTTGGACGGGTCGATAAGCAACAACACAATGAGCTAGGAATGGGTATAAAATCCATAATAGTATATGAGTGTGAGTGAATAATACATGTATATACTGTACAAGTGCTACCCCCCAATCATCTATACATAGCAACCTTAATATGATACAATGTAATCCCGAATCCAAATCAGAACCAATTCCAGACGCCAACAATGCTACATGATTGATTCACTCATCTCTGTACCCGCTCAGTCTACGTTCCGTATACCATATTACGCTTTGTTAGGCCCCTCTTCAGCAATGTCACCGTCAACTTCCCCTTCTACCCCTAACATCTGAGCCAGTCTTCTCTCATCTTTCCTCCTCTTCTTCTCTTCTCTCTCAGCAACCCTCTCTTCTTCTGTCGGCACTGGCGGCCGCGCCTCAATCGGTTCTCCAAATGGCGCGATGATAGACTCCACGACATGATGCACATTCTTACTAACACGCCACCCCGGTGCAATAGAAACAATATCCCCCTCACGCAAGGAAGACCGTGGGTCATGGACAAGGAGGTGTTTAGCGCCATTGAAATGCTGAAATATGAAAAGCGGTTAACACTTAATGCCAGCATTTTTATTTAATTTTCGCGAATGGGCAGACGGATAGCTACCAACCTTTCGGACATGCTTGTTCCATTTTTGCTCTCCTATCCTTACTTTCACCGTCTTGTGCATCAAACCTGCTGATACTACGACTGCATTGATATTTCGGGTTGGTTTGGCCGCTCTGGTAAGTGTTGAAGCTAGTTTCGGGAGTTTGGTCGCCATATTTTTCAATACGTAGTTTTAGGGAGGCGATGGCGCGTAGAGACTAATGATGCTGTATGGGCCTCCTCGATTGACCAATGTCTAAATTGTAATACGGCCTAGAGAGGATAAATGGGGCCTAATATTAGTGACGGCTTCGAAATGTGTCGATGGGATATTGAATTGAGAGGAATTTAGCCGGATGAATGTTTTTCCCTCCGATGGTGTTCGTTCGACCACACACAAGTGAGGGATGAGTTCCAGATTCGGAAATTAGAGAAAGCTGTTCTTTTGATTTACCAGGATTTTCCCCTGGAAAAAACGAATAAGAGAATGACGAGTGATTATTTGCTGACTAGGAAGAACTCGTCATTGAGTGATGGATTGACCTCACCCACCACTCCGACGACCCCTTTCGCACCGCGTAATAATCCCGTTGCCGCCAAGGTCACGAGTGTGCTCTCCTCCTCTTATACAGACTCTGATATTAGAGATGCTTTGACTCTTTTAGATCAGCGTGGTCTAGAAAATAATGCTGAAACACGACGAAAGCTAAGATTGGATGTGCAGAAGGAAGTCATTGAGAGCAATGGGGCTATCATTCGGGAATTTGGCCATGTTGCTGAGGTAAGTCATATTTATACAAATGAGATGAAGCAGACGTTTTATATTTGGCCTTTGTTTCCTCCTTTTTCTTCTTTTAGGATCTAATGAAGATACATGAGATATATAGAATAGCTGACGGTTTTCTGTAGCAACTCAAGCGTATTGGCAGTACTATTGCTAGCTTGAATCAAGGTTGCGAGGAGATGAAACGCCATATATTAGCAGCCCACCAAGAAACTGCTCCTGTTCTTGAAGAAGCATCAGAACTTCTCAAACAGAGGGACTCGGTAGAGGCGAAACAACAGTTACTAAATGCTTTCAATGCTCACTTCATTATGTCAGAGGATGATATTGCAACGCTTACATCTACGGCTGAACCAGTTAATGATCGCTTCTTTACTCTTCTTTCTCGAGCCAAAAAGATCCAGACTGACTGTGAAATACTTCTTGGCACTGAGAATCAAAGATTGGGCCTCGAGATCATGGAGCAAAGCTCCAAAAATCTCAATGGTGCCTTCCAAAAACTTTACAGATGGATCCAACGGGAATTTAAATCTCTGAATTTGGAGAATCCTCAGATCAGCTCAGCAATTCGGAGAGCTTTGCGTGTTCTTGCGGAACGGCCATCGCTATTTCAGAACTGTCTTGACTTTTTTGCAGAAGCTCGAGAAAACATTCTTTCTGACTCATTCTACACTGCATTAACCGGAACTTCGAGTAGTGGTGAAGAAGATGCCTCAGTGAAACCAATTGAACTAGTTGCACATGATCCTCTTCGATATGTCGGAGATATGTTAGCATGGACACACTCTGCAACCGTTAGTGAGAGGGAAGCTCTTGAAGTCCTCTTCATTTCAGAGGGCGACGAAATAGCCAAGCAAATCCAGGCTGGACGAGAAAATGAGCCTTGGAACCGAATAGCTGAAGATCAAGACGATAATAGTGATTTTGATGGTCTTAAAGCTCTCAATGACTTAGTGGATCAAGACATCACTGGCGTGGTAAAAGATCTTCGCCAGCGAATCGGACAAGTTATCCAAAGTCAGGAAGAGACTATAATGGCTTACAAGATTGCGAACCTTCTCAGCTTTTATCGAATAACATTTTCTAAACTCCTTGGAGATGACTCTGTACTGTTGGAATCTCTCCTGAACCTCGAAGAGTCCGCGATGCGGCAGTTCCGAGCTCTCATGCAGGATCACATTATGAGTCTACAAGGAGATGTCCAAACCGTACCGCCAAATCTTGCCCCGCCAGATTTTCTCCTAGAGGGGATGAAGCAACTAACGGCAATTATGAAAACATATGAGACATCTTTTTCATCTGCAAGGAGCCGAGAAGCTGACTTTGAACCTATCCTGATAGAGGCTTATTACCCTTTTATGAAGGGTGGTGAGGATATTGCGAACCTTTTGGAAGGGCAATCCAAATCTGTGTTTATTATCAATTACAACTTAGCAGCAATGAACACCTTGGCGCCATTTGAGTTCACTAAAGGACGAATTTCCCACATCCAACAATTAATTGGTCAACACACGACTGAGCTCGTTGAATATCAATATTCATACTTCCGAAATAACTCCGGATTGCAACCGTTATTACAAGCATTAGCTCCTCTGTCAGATACTAAGGAGGATCTCAGCTCTATCCGAACTTTGAGTACTTTCCAACCGGAAGTGTTGATCCAGGCAAGCCAGACACTCGATGACTTCCTTCCATCGGCATTGATGGATGCGATGGAAAATCTCAAGTATCTACAGAATACGAAACTAGCACGGGAAATCACTGAAAAGGCAGCTGAGAAATTCTGTGATGACTTCGAAGAAGTGGAGGAGAAGCTTATTGCAGCAGATGAGTTACTAGATGATGAGGATGAGGATGAGGAGACTCAGCCTCTACGGGCATTATTTCCTCGGACGAGTGGTGAAATCAGGGTCTTGCTTACTTAGAGAGGCTACCCCCCAGACTACTCTGTTTAACTCTATTTTAGTCCGAGATAGACTAATTAGAGAAATAGAGACATTTACGACTACCACCATGTTTTTTTTTAATTTTACCACTTCTAGTGTGATCCTAATATCTATTTCAAGATTTTTATTATCTACGCAACAACATTATCTTTTGAATCCTAACTACAGATAAGAAGGCGTCTTCATACAAATGATATCAACTCTCAGATTCATTGCTTCACGCAGAATAAAAATGAAATGGAATGTGCTGCACTTCCTTGCGGGCCGACATGTTCCTCGTTGTGTCATTCGAAATATTTTATGCTCTTCTCCGCCTTAGTCACCATACAAAGCACTTCGCCTAGCCGATAAACCGAAAATTACCACAAGACTGAAGGCACTCTTCCGTTTTCTCTATGGGACTCGGTCTCGAGTCCCGAGGTCGAATCGTCATCTTCATCTTCATCTTCATCAGTTTCTTTAGTAGTCTTCTCTCGTGCCTGAGCGTTTGAGAGGTTTTCGATGACAATCCAACGAACCCTCTTTGCAACCCGTCCTTCCTTGTCTTTTTTCCAACGCGAAGAACTCATCAACCCGTCATTTCCGCTTTGTTCACTTTTCGCCAGGTTGGGACCCAACTTCCGCTCCAACTTGCCAATCTTCTTCGCTCTCTTAGCTTCCACTTCCCCAGGATCTTTTCGACCTCTCGAGATATGCCTTTCCGCATCTCTATTTATCTTGATCATTTTGTCTTCCATCTTCTTTTCCTTGCGTTTTTGGCCTTTAGTCATACCGAACATCTTTTGTCTCTTCTTGATCATTCGCTTCTCAGATGTCTTTAGATCTTGTTTGACTTTGAAGGCGGAGAGCTTTGCGAGAACGGTCTTTGGTGGAGCAGGAGGAGGTACATCTAATTTGAGTGGTGAGACATAGGGTTGCAGAGAATCCATTCGTCGTTGCAGGATACTGATATTGGCATTATCCAGATCGATTGCACTGACTAGTGGGTGGTCCTTGGGGGCCCMAAGGGTGGAAAGCATTTCCTTAGAGCTACACACGGAGGCTTTGAGTTTTCGAGGCTCAAAAAAATCTTCGTTGACCTTTTTGAGGAACCTCTGAGAGCGACCCTTGGATAGAAAATACGTAGTTGCCATAGCACCGGCTGACACGAGTGTGCCCGCAACCATGGCCGACTCATGTGGGCTGTACAGTTAGCTACTTTATTTGGCTAGAGGAAGTGATGCACTAACATGAAACTTATTGCATTCCCAGCTAGGTCAAGAACCTGTAACGTTGGGTTTCCTGTTGATACGATGTTGAGGTTATCAACAAATTCGAGAAACTCCTGTTCGGATACGCCATGGGATTGTAGCTCGGGGCTATAGGCACGAACGAAAGGGGCTCCTGGGCCCCAGGTCATTTGCGGTAATACAACTGGCTTTTTCATGGCACTTGATGGTTCATGAGGTGCTGACAGGGCGGTCACTCCTAGAGCCTGGACCAACAGCTCACCATCTGATAGTGATTCCTCCTCCGAATCGGATTCGTCATCAACGATGCTCCGGACTTCAGTAGTACTGGCTCCCATCTTTGCTTTATCCAGTGAGGGTTCCAATTCATATTCCGGTAGAGGCTCAACCTGACTTACGGATAGCTGCGAGATTTGATCATAATCGTATTGATAGCTGTAGACAAGTGGATCATTGGGTTGCTCTTTGTAGTCCATGGAAAAGATATGTTTTCGCGGAATCTGGCTGACAAAGAAATATAATGATGGCGGATTTGTGGTACAGCTTTTGCAGTCATATCTACGAGCTTTATATCTTGCAACGAGAAAGATGATAGCAACATAGCCACGTCACGATACTGACATATATCTGTAAACACTTGAGGATCGTCAGAGCTGATTCTAAATATTTCCCTTCATGAGGGGTACATTGCGAGGTCTAATCTGCCTCTATGGGGGCAGCAATGCGAGTGGTCGTGCTGACATATGGGAAGGAACTGTATGAATGGACAGAGCCGTAGACATTGTGCTAGGGGTACCCCTTGTCCCTGGTGAAGGTGAAGGTGGATCATTTCCTTCCTAAGGCACGACTACAACGGTGCTCAGTGCACGGGCTTTGACGGTCGCGCTAAATCTCGTCGCATGGGGCCTCTTTAGGAATGGCTCGGGCAGGTTTGCAATACCGGTACCTCTGTAAGGCTGTGCCAGCAATGCCGGTTTACATCGCACAGATATCCCAATTCGTATCTTTACCTGGAAGATTCATTTGCTTCACTGGATCGATTACGGTAATTATGCAATATACCTCTGGAGATATTGTAGTTACGGTTGATCTATCCTGTCGTCTAGTGGATATGGCATATTTTACTATTAAACAACTCGGCTTATTTAAGATGACCTATTGTGTCCATAGATTTAATTAGTAACTTTTGTAAAATACGGCAGTTGGATGCCAGATATCCATGTTTGCTAAGCTATTTAAAATTGGAATAACTACGGTGCATTATTTCACGTAAACTTGGCATTAAATGTTCTATTTCCAGGATATTTAAGCTTAAGATTACCGAAGTCTCAAATGTGGGTATTGAACTAGCTAGGATCAACAACTAGCCAATTAAAATCCGGCGATCAAATCTCCATATAGTGTAGCTGAAACAAGGATCTAGAACGCCTTTATTCTTGGATTCTGGGATTGATTGATTGATCGATCGATTGCTTACTTGGGAAATAAATTTTTCAGGTGACAGTTCTACTATATACAGGTCAAATTGCCGATGTGGTGGAACTTAGCTGGTTCATTACCCGTATTTGAGATGTTTACGGAGCCTTACGATATTCACCTCATCATTACTGAACGCCACTATCTCCTTAACTCCCCTTCATTCCTACCTCCTAATTCTTCTCCACATGGTGGGCGTCCCTCGGAGTACAGGATGCTTGACGTGTATCAGACGACGTGTAAAAGTCGGTATAATCCCCGGCCCCCATTATAGATGCTTGTGGGCTCAAGTAGTTGCAAATAGTGCGATGAGGTCCGCCCAACTTGCTCCCAGTGCAGACGCAAAGGGCGACGCTGCGAAGGCTATGAACGTGGTTTCAAATTCGTAAGCCACCGGAACTCTAACAATAAATCTCCGCACGTCGCTTCACCAAAAAATATTAGTCCCTTACCTGAGAAGCGTCTGCAAAGTGTCAACTCGTCCACACGTGAATCAGCTGCTGGATATTCCATTGCTTCAGAATTCAACGTTGATACGCCATGGACCTTGACAAACCATATTTGTTCAAGCTCACTCGCACATGTTGTTCCATTCTATTCTCCTATCGCTTACCAGAGTCAGCTATTGTCCATCTTCATCATAGAGATGTCCCGTCAGCGAGCCATGCCACGCGACATAAGATTGTTCACGAACTGGCTTAGCCAAGTACCAGAGCACCTAGGGCATAATTCTGCACTTGACAGTGCTGTGTCATGTCTCGGCCTCCATATTTCTGGGCTCACATCTGGTTCCAAGGATTTGGTTGGCGAAAGTCGGCGGCTCTACGGCCGAGCACTGTCTAATCTTCAGAGATCGATTAGTAGTAGGGATGCCGGACTCTCTTCAGAGACCCTTTGTGCAACTATGATGTTGTCACTTTATGAGGTATACAACATGACCACCTGATAATGTTGGCAAGTTGGAGCAGTTCTAATGTGTAGTTCAGCTCTTTGCTTGTACAGAAGACTCATCATGGGTCAAGCACAGTGGTGGGGCGGGTCAATTGATCAAGTTGCGAGGTCCCAAACGCCATAAATCTGGCTTCGACCGAGATATGTTCAATGCTTTTAAGGGTGTCATAGTGGGTCTTGACGACACCTGAGGAAATAGTCCTAGTGAGCTAATATCCCGATGCAGGTCCTCAAATCAATAGCCACAGAGACAAGTTGTTTCCTAGACAATCCGAAATGGGAATCCATCTCTATAGGAGATGCAAGAAACCCGGAAGACACAGGATTTGTGGCTCTGTGCGATGAGCTGACCGCCCTTATGGTTAGATGCCCTGCACTATTGCAACAAAAGAACACATGTGCACATTCGGAAAATCGAAGATTGATCCAAGAGCCGATTAAATCACTTTCAAATTTGCAAGACTCCTTTCTTTTGTGGAATCAGAAACTGATAGCGAGCGGTGCTTCACCAACCTTGGTTCTATCAAAGCCAACTGACTCCCTTTTCCCGTTCGTGCACAACTACGAGTGTAGCTCAATCGCTTCCTTATGGTGCCATTATTATGCTGTAATGATCATCATCAACAAAGCAATCGAAGAGCTAGAACTGTCTTTCAAAAGCCAAGCCAAGGTCCCTCATACTCTAGTGCTAGTAGAAGAAATATGTAAATCTGTCTCCTATGCGAGCAATTCTGGCCTTTTCGGTCTCTTCTATATCACATTTTGTCTCAAAGTCGCTATTAAGACTGTTGATGGTCCTGTTAAGCTGTGGATCTATAATCAACTGAATGCCATCGCAAAGATCATTCCAGTTGCTCATCCAGAGTCTCTGTGATAGGATGGCACTGAGACTCCAGCTAGTTGTTCTAAGATGCTTCGGTCAGCAATCACTCGCCTCAAACGCACTCAGTAACTGCAAAGGGATTAATATCTCCTGTAGGACTTGAATATATACATATATTATAAGTATGCCGTGCTATATAAGAAGAAATTTTATTTGCTAATTTATTAATCAGCTATTTTCTAGTGTATGAAACAATTAACCTTTAAATATTACATGTTTTAAAGAGATTTTGGCTCCACGATACGCAAAGGAGCATTATTTAGGTTAGGTGCAGTATGTGACCCGCCTTAGCCGTCGGCCTTCCCTAGACCTTTGCCTCCGCGTATACCAAGAAAAAGAACTGGGGAGTGAATATATGTTGACTGGAAACGCAGGAATACAGAACCACTATTGTATTGATTGCTTGAGGAGTCTACAACTACAGCAGATTCTATATATACAGAGAGTTATAGCCGTAAAACCGTTATGGTCAACAGTTACGGTCGTACAGGCACCCGTAGGGTGCCTATGGTTGCCTACAGTGTTAGCCTACCGTAAACCCTATCCGTAAGCCCTAGCATAGGCAACCGTAAGAACACTGTGAAGTGGCATCCGTAAACTCCAAATATTGCAACAATATATCATTAGTAATATTGCTATTTTCTTCCAAATATTGTTAGTTATTGCAGTACATGATAAATATCTACTATTAGACTATAAGCATGTACTCCCCGTGGATAATGAACCTGATGGATTGTTGTGATGAATAGGTACCTTGATGCTTTCTTCCCTCAACTTTCTCGTTCACACCTGATCTATGCCTGTTCGATTACCCGTGCTGGAATGTGATAGCATTAAATTCATGATATGATTCCTCCAAGACGATTGAATAGTTCTACTTCCATCCTTTCACCAGCATCTGGTAGATTCATGATATCACCGATATTATCCTGGCCAAGGTCGTGCTCCTATTGAGGTTCGCCTGTATCTCCCTTCATATTTCTAAGAATGCACATGCGTAAATGCCAGCGTAGTAAGCCTGGGCTGACACAGTTATTTAGGTTATTAGTATGAGTAGCAGTTCTCGAGAGTTGCCGTCCCCTAATATTGAGTATGTCATCACTGAAATGGACGATCCTAAAGTTCTCCTAATTGACTATCAGTAAGCTTATTAATATACTACGAAAATACCATACATCAGGGTCGACAGCGATAGTAAAACCATCCCAACGATGGTGAATGTGGTCTCCTAGAAGAAGGCCATTCTGAAGAGAATATAACCCGGTAGCGCTTATTTGGCTTTCGTTGCTGGTATCAAAAATCCAACGGCCACGATAGTTGTTGGCTCGCCACTCGATAACTTTGCTTACAGGGAAGATGTGAGCAGCTTCTAGCAAATTCCCATCTTGTGTTCTGAAAGGACGACCAGAAATCGCACAGAGCATATTTTCTCTCTCACGGAGACCGTCATGAAAATGCTGCTGCTGAAAAAATAGTTAAACAACTATTAACAGGTTATTGTATTTTCTAGATTAAACTTACAAATGTCGTTCTATTACTAGCAATCTGAGACGAGGTAGGTGACCGCGAATAGATACAACGAGGTGCTCTTTCCGACGTCAAGGTAACATCAATTGGACCTCCATCTGTACTATTCATTAACAACTTGAATTCTTTTAAGGATATAATACTCACTAGGATCTAGAATTACATAATTACCAGTTGTGATCATATTATCTCCCCTTCGAAGCTTTCGACCTGTCGATCCGTCACGTTGTAAATGGAAAACTGCCCACCTGACCCCAGCAGGGAATCTGATAAACACTTCACAATATCGATATAACATGTTAGAACTAATATATCTAGGTTGCTGTCTAATTTCCATCCCTGAGATATACAGTATGAGCTGCTAGACCTGCTTCCACTGAGATGTAATGTACTACTTACCTCCAATAACGTTACCATCGTTATCATAGATGTGAACATTGCGGTTAGGGCGACTTGGAACTTGAAGATTCCGAGCCATTGGGAGGTCAAATGCTGAGTAAGAGTGAGAGACTCAGTGATGTGAGATGTTTGAAGGTATGCCAAAGAAAACGTGTTCAAGTTGACTTGTGTTGAGGTTTGTGAAGTTGTAGAACAAACAACAACTGGGAAGTTGGTTTTGGATGCCAGACACAAAATTCAAGTAAACCTTTATTGAAATTTTTAATAAAGTAGGAGAAAGGGGAGAGGAAAACTGTTGAAAATTTTGTACACGTCAGTTGAAGAAATCCGAATAGAAGTTATGCTTTAGATATCAGGAGAACTTTGTGGGCTTTTTATCAGAGCTATAAGAGACAAACAAAGGTTCACTTTTTGAACAGTGAATATTTGCTAGACTTACACCAGCAGCGACCATCCATATGTACGAAACGTAGTTCTAGAACCAATCACCTTAGATCACTAAGCATAGCTCTTGGTCGTCAACGTAAGTCGCATGGTCACTGACTGAGTTACGTTTCAAAAAAGAGAAGGCAAGTGTCCATAAGCAGATCAACTGTGAACATATTTATTTGAGAGCTGCATCTCTATAGATATTTTCCGTTGTGACATTTTACTCTTCTCTGCAGACAACCCGATAGATAGTTACAATTATTTAGAGTGAGAGGTATGACGTAACAAACCATCACGGGGGGATTAAGTAACTATGAGGGTTGTCTGTCACGTGAACAAAGAAGTGACAAGCCACATGTGGCGTCACTAAAAATATCGCCACAAAGAAATGACGCTTCGAGCCCTCTCGCCTGAGATTTGAGTGTGTTTCCGTCACCATAACAAACAAACAAACAAGGAAGAGCGAGTTGCCCTGTCCCAACTGGGCATAAAAGAAGCAATAGTAGTCCTTTCCTACGGCTAGGTTTCACGATTAAACATATCGTCACTGCCAAAGTTTTTTGCAATTATGTTTGTTCTTCGAAATGGTATATGATCTAACCCCTCCACCCCTCACTCGTGTTCGCAAACTGTCGCTTTGGTGGCCTACACCGAATTTATGTTCGGAGCAACTCGCTAACCTATTTACAGTTGGAAAGTTGATCTTTGGCGATACTTCAAAAGAGGCAATTATCGAGCTTCCCCAGGGGCAGCTTTATCTTGTTCGACCACTCTCTCCGAAAGGTTATTCTGAGCTTATCTTCAAGGACGGCGCCGCTAGAATACGACGCACGGGGCAAGAATTCAATTATCAGTTGGTTATCCAGCGAGCCTACGAAGAAGGTGAGGAAGACTTGTTAGAAGAAGAGGAGGGAGAAGACGCCGATATTGCAGCATTATCTGCAGAAAGAGACGAGAAAGTATTTTTGTTGGACGAAGAACTACACTTCAGATCGGAGATACGAGAGGGTGGAGAGAAAGTTCTGGCCTGGAAAGATCTCAGTGGAGATATTGGAGACGTTTACGAGTTTGTCTGCGACAATTCAATCACCGTATCCCAGGTGAAGGCATTTGAATCTGCTGCTGTAAACAGCCAGTACGAGCGGAAATACAGAAAGCACGCTGCGACAGCGACAGAGGAGGACCTTCGACAGTTCTCCTTCGAAGAGCAGCCGATACCAACAGCAAGTCCAACCCAGAGCCCAACCGCGCTGTCTCCTGTTTCCACGATGACTTCTATTAGCGGCTCCAGAAATACTGCAAATTCGGCGCTGAGGAGAGATAAGTCTCCATCAAGACGCCCTCGTGGATTACCAGAACCAGCCCGCGAGCTTCCTACTACAGCCCCACCAGTTGCGGAACATCCTGAGGCAACGGCCATCCTTGCCAAAGAGACAGCAGAACTTCACCTGTTCGATTTTACGTCTGGTTCATTTGAATTGCAAGATCCTGAGATCACGGCCACGGTATCAGAAATTGGGAACTGGAAATACTGGCTTCAGATTTCTAGCAAGTCTAGAGACTGGCTTGGACAAGAAGTTATTGCAGATATCAACCCTGTGTTCAACTTTGAATATCTCTCATTTATATTCAACGCGTACACTGAAAATAATGATGCTTACTCGTGGCTCCTTCGTTTTAAGGACCAGGATACCATGGTTCGCTTTCAAGAAGGACTCATGCAAGCTTTATGGGAGCAGTTGAATGAAATTAAGTGGAACAAAAGCAAGGATGATGAGCGAGATTATGTCTTGGAAGCATTTACTGATCTTACAATGGAAGACCGGGATGCAGCGGAACAGGAGGAAGAGGAGGAGGAAGAGGAGGAAGTTGAAGATGACTCTCGACAGAGCGAGGAATATGATAGTGATGAAGAGGAGGACGACGTGGTTACCAAGGATGAAGATGGCAACGTCAACTCGCAACTTGCTGTTGGTTATAAACACGACCGGTCTTTTGTTGTTCGAGGATCTAAGATTGGCGTGTTTAAGCACACCCCGAATAATAATCTGGAATTTTCCACCAATATTTCCAAAGTTGAGACTCCCAAGGGGAAACTATTCAGCCCAAAGAAGGTCATGCTTCACACAGAGGACAGAAGTATGATCCTGCAAAACGAGGCAGATCTAACCAAACTGTATCGTATGGATCTTGAGTATGGTAAGATTGTCGACGAGTGGAAGATCCATGATGATATTCCCGTCACTACCTTTACACCAGAAAACAAGTTCGCTCAAATGACCGGGGAACAGACCTTCCTTGGTCTTTCTAGCAATGCTCTATTCCGAATTGATCCTCGTCTATCGGGCAACAAACTTGTTGACGATCAATTACAGCAATATCAGAGTAAAAATCAATTTTCTGCAGCAGCTACCACCGAGAAAGGCTACATCGCCGTTGCTAGCACTAAAGGGGATATCCGCATGTTTGACCGCGTTGGTATTAGGGCCAAGACTCAAATTCCAGCATTGGGCGAGCCGATTATCGGAATGGATGTCAGCGCTGATGGCCGTTGGGTTCTAGCAACATGTCGCACCTATCTTCTTTTGATCGATTCAATGCAAAAGGATGGGAAAAATGAAGGGAAACTAGGCTTCGAAAAACCATTCGCAAAAGATTCAAAACCACAACCTCGTCGTTTAGGTCTCACTCCAGCCCATGTAGCACAGTTCCAACACGAGACTGGCGTGCCCCTCTCTTTCACCCCTGCACACTTCAACACGGGTGAAGGCGTTTCTGAATCATCAATAATTACCGCAACTGGGCCCTTTATCATAACTTGGAGTCTCAAAAAAGTCCTCGCAGGTCGCAAAGACCCTTACACCATTAAACGATATACGGATCAAGTTATGGCAGATAATTTCAGATACGGCAGTGACAAGAATGTTATCGTTGCATTGCCAAATGAGGTCAATATGGTTGCCAAGAACAGCTTTAAGAAGCCAACTAGGGAGAGTATTGCGCTGGCTACTCCCGTTAGAAGTAGTCTTGGGGGAAGAGCAAGTTCGGGGCGGATTGGGACTAGAGAAAGTGCGAGATACAAGCTGGGTAAGGACGATGTGGTCAATTCTCCTTATTAAGGGGTTCTGCAGACTTAAGCTCATCGAAGTCCTCTACTTTGATAAAGTTTTGTGATTGGTTGGTTGGCTGCCATGGTGGTGGATAGGTTGGTGGCGATCTTAAAGTGGGCGTTTTGTGGTGTTGGTTTTTCTAATATCCGGATTTGGGCGTTCTGATAAGCACACGATTCCTATCGACTTGTGCAGAAATTGATTCCCTCTTTTTTNCTTTCTTTATTTTTTTNGCCTTTTTTAAGACAAAGCCTTATGGTTTTTTGGTCGGGACGGAACAGACGAGTATTAAGATTTTTCTTTTACTTTCGTTTACAATTTGTTCTTGGAGACGAAAATGTACTAGGAAGCGAGGGATAATGGGATAGGAAAGCACCTCGATATTAAGATTAGCACTTAGGAAGTAGTTAAATATAAATAAATACCCCTTAAATATAAGTGTTTTCAAGGGCAGCTGTGGTTTTGTCTAAATAGATCACTCAATTACTATTCTAGCGGCTGGATACTAATCCGAGAGAATACTACTGAAGTGAAAAAGAGATAATTTCAAAGGAACTAGAGAAGAGCAAGAAAAAACCAGTTGTGGGTGCCTGCCTATATATGCCTTCCTTTGTCAATGCCATTTCCGTTCCCAGGCAGTTTGCCTTTGCCTTTCTAGCGTGAGCTTTTCCATCTTTAAAAGGTTGTAGTAACTCCATAGGACCTCGAGTCTCGTTGCCGTTATGGATTTACCGGTATTTTTATGATATTGGACCTTCTTTTTTGATAAGAACAAAAAGAAGGTGCGAACAGAAAGCAAAAAAANGTATATATATAAAGAATAAAGAAAAAAANGAGAACAAAATTAAAAACTAGTGAGGCAATTCCATACCATCGTTACTTTCATGCATAAAGTAATACATCCCAATCCCAATCCCATGTCACATTTTTATCGTTTCGTTTAACTGTATACGTACTCCGCTTCTCCGAGAAAGAATTATTTTTTTGATGTTTTCTCCCCATGATCAAGCATTAACATTCTGCTCTTGTCCATTTATCTTTGCCGCACCCTCTTTCTCCTCCTTTTCCTTCTTAAGCTCAGCGACTCTCTCTGCCACCGCAGCTGTCATTGTACTCTCAATCCTCTTCTGCTTCTTCTCTGCTAGCTCACTGATCCTGACTAGCTCGCTGACAAAGCTCTCTCCCCACCAAGCACTCGTATACTTGAAGACGTACTTTTCCAATTTCTTGAAGTTGACCTCTCTCTGTTCAGGGGTCATTGTGACGGCATCATGAATCGCTCCCGAGAGTTCCTCGGTGTTCCAGGGGTTGACGATTAATGCTCCATTGAGGGATTGTGCGGCACCTGCAAATTCTGAGAGAATCATTACGCCATGTCGCTTCCGCTGAGTGGCAATGTATTCATATGATACCAGATTCATACCATCACGAGTCGAGGAGACGAGGCATGCATCGCTGACTGCGTAGAGAGCTGTGAGTTCATCGAATGGCACCGACTGGTGCAGGAAGTGGATGGGCATGAATTCCACGGTGCCGAAGCGGCCATTAATTCGGCCGACAAGCTCATTGACGACTGCGCGAAGATTTTGGTATTCTTCCACATCTTGTCTGCTGGGTACTGCTACTTGGATTAGAACGACCTTGCCGACCCATTCTGGATGCTCAGTGAGGAAGATCTCTAGGGCGTGTAACTTTTGTGGCACGCCTTTAATGTAGTCTAGTCGGTCGACACCGACAATGAGCTTCACTCCAGCAAACTTTTGTTCGAGAACCGCGATCCTGTCTTTGACTTTTTGAGTTTCGAGTGCATCGATAAATTTCTCTGGATCAATGCCAATTGGGAAGGCAGCTATGTTGACGTATTTGCCTTTGAATTCAACTCCATTGGGGGTAGTTGGTACATCTCTAGAAGCCAATGTTAGTTCTAAACACGGGACCGCGGAGCTTGAATAGTGAATGGTTCATGCTTACAATATTCTTGAGCAGCTGCTCAGGAAATGCCGAGCATAATCGTATGTGTGGAACCCAATCAGATCGCAGTGAAGGACGCCGAGCAGTAAAGCTTCTCGAACGGGCAGAATCCTGTAGATTTCGCTACTGGGAAATGGGGTGTGTAGGAAGAAGCCAATTTTGACATTCTTCTTGGACGATCCGACCTCTTCTCGTAGCATCTCTGGCAGCAGCATGAGATGGTAGTCGTGGACCCAGATCAGATCGCCATCTTGAACGTCTTTTGCTACCGTTCTAGCAAATAGCCGGTTAACTTCCCTGTATGCAGCCCAGGCCGACTCATCGAACGTAATTTCACCTGGGTGGTAGTGGAAGAGCGGCCAGAGGATCGAATCTGCCATTTTTGGTTAATATAGAGAGCGAGGCGCGCCAGCTATTCGAGCCCACGACAGGTATTCCTTACTAGAGAATCCGTTATAATGCCTATCAGCCAACTCGTCATCAACAAAGACAGGAATGGCACCATATTCGTCTTTCAATCGTTTTGACATGGCGCCGATCTCGTTTTCGGGGACTTCCAAGCCAGGCCAGCCATACCATTGGAAGGTTGTGGTCTTGGACAAACCGCTGAGACCGGTAACCAAGCCTCCGGACGACATTGAGAAAGCGTAGTTTCCATCGTCAGATCGCTTAATGGTGATAGGAAGGCGGTTAGAGACGAGGAGTAATCGGCCCTGGGGCGTGCTTTGTGGAATCACAGAGGGCATTGTTGATGTAGGTATTTTTTGTTTTGTTTTGGTGGTGTGAATTTGTGTATGTCGTAGGAGAGAGGGATGATCAGATAGATGGGAGCTTCCGGAGAGGTATTGCTCTCTTTACGTTTGATGTGTTTGACACTGGGGTAAACACGTGAAGTCGAGGCTATGAGAAGCCTTCGTTTGCGGACTCTCTGACGTATGCGAAGAGTGTTTGTAGATTCTCGTGGCGTGATGTGCAACAAAGGACTCAGCAGCTCTGGAGCGAGATGTTAGAGATTTAGATTCACACAATCAATTCACGCTGGCGCTGAGGTTGAAGCGCCTCAATAGCGATCCCATAAGACTTTTCTAGGTTTGAGGTGGAGGGGAAGCTTTGTCTGTATGTAGGAACACGGAAGGTGAGATGGACCCCACCTTCTGGATAAGATCTTGGCTTTTGCGGAGCTCCAACCACCGATGACGATGATGTGCTGGCTGCGACAACCACCAAGAACGTGATGCAATGGAAAGGGGAGGATATAAAAGCGAAAATAGGGTTGGAAGGCGGAGAACGAAGAGGGACAGACGGAAGGTTAATAAATGGAGTACAGCACTCCCGTAATTAATGATTATTTGTTTTCTTGGAATTACCGGCAATGTACTGTACCGTCCATGCACACAGCGAAAAAAAAANGTTGGTGAGGGGTTGCCTCTGCCACTGTACGGCCCCAGCACAGGCAGCTTTGGGCGGCCCGTTAGCCTGGACCAACGACGTAATGGGCCTCAACCTGCCCCCCTTGGGAAAAGCCTGGCTGGCTTTGGGCGTCTGGCGCCTTCCGTCATCTCTCTCTCCTTTGTCTCCTGCTTCTTTTCCTTCCTCTGCTTTTCCCGCCCTTTTCTTTTCTCCTTTCTTCTCTGCTGCTGGTTACTGTACTGTGCTATCTTCTGCTCATCTATTTTATCCAGTGCCCCGTGAATCCCCATAACCTCGGTGCTCGGCGTCTGGTCTGATCTCGAGGGCAATCCAATCCAAACGGCCCTCCCATGTTAGAAAATCATGCGCATCCACATGTCTTTCCTCTGCTCTGCTGATGGAGGAACCTCCCGCAGCCTCCCGTTTTATTTTCGAATGGCCAACCCTCTTGACTCCTGCCCTTCCAGGCGTACCAGCTGCCCCTAGCCATAGCGGAAAGCCGCTCCGCGCGAAAGGAAGTAAGTGAGAAAATGGCGAAAAAGAGAGCCTTCTGGCCAAACTCAAATCGTCCTGGGTAATTGAACTGTTGACTGTTGTGCATCCTGCACCATGCACCGTACCGTCGCAGCGAAATCCGTGGAAACCTTGCTGCTCATCGGGCTGCAAACCATCAGCAGCCAATCAAGGCACCACCAGCCCAATGGCATCTCACTTGCACGGGCTCGACTGGGTGCTGGGCGCTGGTTGCTTCGATGCTGCGCGTTACAGTATATTTCTGCGCCGCCATGCGAGGTCGTGCTGCTGCAGCCTTACCAATCCCCCTCTTCGGCTTTATTTGAGCTATTAATTTCGCTCAGCGACGGGGTCTCGCCCAGTAATCTGCCCTAGAGGGGGAAAAAAGAAGAGGAAACAAAGCTTTCTTTGAAGTCTCCCCGAAACAAATCCGGCCAGTACCACTGCCGTCGTAGAATAGCAAATGTGACCTTTCATGCACAATATTGGCGCGCTTATTTCTCGGCACATCCTGAAAACAGCCTGCATAGATGGAGTGACTGTCACCAGGCGTACTAGGCGTACCAGGTAAGAAGGATTATTGCCTGCCAAAGATATACCTGACTAGGAGAAAGATGCCCTTTCAGGGAATGTCCCATGTTCCGCATTAACCCCGAGCTTTTATCAATTAGCCTTAGGTGAAACGGATTAAAGGTAACAACTTCAACTATCTATTCAAGGGCAGTCAGTACCTTAGGTCCATAGCTTCAAGTTTGGTCACAGACAGTATCATGCTTTGAGTGTAAGTAGTTATTAATAATAATAACGCCCTTTACTGTTACCATCGCATAAATCGCTGGAATATTATCCAGACAATTGGCCTAAGAGGAACAAACAACGTTGATAACCAACAAATATGGTTGGGTAGGAAGCTTCAATAGATGGAAGAGCCAGAAATGCCCCTCAATTGCATGATATGCCTGAGGCATTATATACCTTGCCGTGCTTGGTAACGCGACCTCGAAACCGAACGCGCCGAGCGCGACGACAATCCAGCCTTGTCCCATCAATTCTTTTCTCCACAATTGCCAATCGGCCAGTAAATACAAATGGCATCCTCGCCACAGGCTATAACTTCTGCTCTCCAATCTACGGTAGAGCAAATTTTCAAAGGCTCCGACCGGGATAGCTTAACCGTCAATCTCGTGCGGAAGAAAGTTGAGAACGAGCTGGGTCTAGATGCGGGGTTCCTGGTAAATGATGGATGGAAGGACAAGAGCAAGAAGATCATTAAAGACCATGTGGTATTTAATTCTGTATTTCTTTTTTCACTAATTTTTTGTTATTGTATGCGATTTTATCAACTTGCTCACTCTCATGGATTTTTCTTAGGAGCAATTAGTAAAAGATGAAGAGAGTGGCGCCGTTGCGCCAACTCCTGCGCCGATCGAAACCAAGAAAGGAGTAAAGCGATCGTCCCCCGAGGAGAAATCTGCACCCAAGAAGCGCCAGAAAAAACAACCTCCAATATCAAAGGAGGAGGTTGAAGAGGACTCTGATGAGAGTGATGCGCCGAAGAGAAAGAAGACCAAGGCGAAGTCTGTGACACCAGCCAAAAGGCAACCGAAAAAGAAAGCACCGAAAGTAGAGGACGAGGAAGATTTAGAGGAGGAAGATGAAGAGGAAGAGGAAAATTCCATTAATGTCTCATCATTGGCTGGAAAAGAAGAGGATAGTGATGAGCCAAAGCCAAAGAAAGTCGGAGCGAAAGCTCAAAGACAAGGCAAGCGACAGCCCAAGAGCAGAGAGGAAATAGAATCAGATCTGGATGAAGGGGATAACGAGAGCGGCGACGTCTCGACGAAGATGAAAAATGCATCCATAAGTCCGGAGCGATCGAGGAAGCACAAAAAGGATGCTACGAAGGACATTGACAGCAATAGCGACCACGACGGCGATGATAATGATAAGGCTCGAAGCAAAGATCACACTTCTCCCAAAACAAGCAAACAGGTAGCTCCCAAATCTCAAGACAAAGAGGATTCCAAAGCGCAGGACTCCGATTCCTCCGACACATCCATCCTCCTTGACGAAGCACCCCCCAAATCCAAACGAGGCAGCAAGAACAAAGTCAATCCCAAATCCAAACCTGCGCCGAAGGATCTTTCTCCCACCGAACTCCAGATAAAGACGTTACAATCCCAGCTCGTGAAATGCGGCGTGCGCAAGATCTGGGGCATTGAGCTCAAGCAGTTCGGCACCGATTCCACGGCAAAGATCAGACATTTGCAAAATATGCTGAGGGATGTGGGAATGGTTGGTCGTTTCTCGGAGGCTAGGGCAAGGGAAATCAAGGAGATGAGGGAGTTGCAGGCTGATTTGGAGGCTGTAAGGCAGGGAGAGAGTATGTGGGGTGTGGATGGGGAGGTGGAGTCTGGGGGCCGGCCGAGAAGGAAGGCAGTGAGGGAGAGGAAGGTTGCGAAGATCCAAGACAGTGATGATGAGGAAGGTGAGGATCAGGGGCCGAAGGATGACGGGTTTAAATCTAACGGAGAGGGCTCTGACGAAGATGATGAAGACGTTAAGAGTGGATATGGCAGGAAGAAAATGGAAAGGGCGGCGAGGGCAAAACAGGATTTGATGTTCCTGGGTGACGATGAAAGCGAGTCTGATTAATAAAAAAAAGGCGTTGAATCTGTATATATATACATGTAATCTCATGCATTGACAAAGGAGATACCACGATGGGGGTTTAGGGGGACAGGAATCTTTGTTCATTTATATACTAATAACTTCTTAACTTACTTTTGAGAGGGCTGGATTCTCACTAACCATTAAAATCGAGTTCCTCTTTGGCATAGTGTCATCAACTTTTTTTTTCCCAGAGACTATTTTTCGTTCAATTTTGATTTCGCTAATTGTCCAAAACATCTAAAACATCCCCAACAGGTCCTCGTTGGTCTTCTTCCCCCCATTTTCTCCCTGCAACTGTGACTGCGGAGGAGGTGGTTGACTAGGTCCACTGAAATTCAGTGATGCAAATCCATTCATCAAGTCATTGGTATTCTGCGCTCCTCCATTTGATGTAGATCCGTTCACATCAAATAATCCCATCATATCGTTCATACCGCTCGAGCCAGCAGCCTCGGCGCCGCTGGGGCTAGCTACTCTTTGCGGAGTGCCGGCTAGACCTTCAAGACCGGATGACCCAACTGGAATAGGTGCTTCTGCCGATGCAGGAGCGGCTCCGTCGAAGTCAATGTCCAACAGATTCTCTGCGTTGGAGCCTGGCTGGCCACCATTTGCAGCTGCGACGACTGCAGCAATGGGGTTTTCAGCTGCATCTTGCCGTTGCTCTTGAAGGGCTGCACGTTGGATTTCGTCGGCGCCGAATCGTCCATGGCCAACGAAGGCCTCGGGTGGTTTATGATAAACTGAAGCGAGAGTGGATAATTCACTAAGGAGCTGCTGCAAAAGCACTGGTGATAGAGATGACATGGTGGTAGTGATAGGGGGTTTTTCAGAAAGGATGATGTTCTATAATATTAACATTACGATCCTGAGTAGAGGAAGTCAGAATACCTACTTTAGCTACCTGAAGGTCTCCTGATAATAATCGCCAATAGACATAGGCCCTGTCTCTGATATCTGGGTTATCGTTGTCTGCTGTTGCGGCTTGAAGAATTTTCTGGACAAGTCCCTGATTGTTATCTGGCTTTTTCAGGAACAGCTTAACAACAGCTGTGAGGATTTGTAGTTGAACCTAGCTAATGTTAGTTGAAAATGGCTAGTTAGTGGGTACTGAAGCTTACCTGGGTGAACTCTTCCATGAAACCTTCAACAAAGCCCGCAAGAATCTCATCGGCATTACTGATCTTTTCCGCATACTCTCCAACTATCCAAATCAAAGCACCACGTGCATTTGGTTCATCCAGTTCATCGATATATTTGCAAAGTGTCGGGATAATTCCTTCATACCCTGGATACTTTCGGAAGATATCTTTTATGACAACAACAGCTTCTTGGACAACATAGTTGACCTTTGTCGCAATAAGGTCAAGTAGAGTATTGACACATTTCTCGCAAGCACTTTCAATCTTGATGGCCGCTTGTCCGATAGCTTTGACAGCCCTTCGAACGAAGTCCATGTCCACTTCCAAAGCATATTCCTTCAACTCTGAGAGGAGCTGGTCAACGTTCTTCTCATTCGCTATCCGAACCATAATCTCTAATTTTTGGAGCTTGACATATGGAGGATCATTATACTTGCAAAAGAAGACTCGGAGTTCCTTGCTCAAGATGTCTGGATTCGCTTGGAGGAGTAGATCGATGTTCCTCAAAGCAACATATTGTACTTCTGGTGCTGATGCCACAAGAGTTACTAGTCATAGTTAGCTAGGTAATTTAGGGAAGAGGTGCCGAGGTATACCTAAAGGAGGAGCCATCTTTTTTAAGTATTGTCTAGTGAGATCTGGATTGATAATCTTCATGTGAAGGAATACAACCTTAACGGCCGCTAATACCACACTTGGGTTTACGTGTTGAAATTGAGGAGTAACTCTTTCACAGATATGCTCTGATTCTGTGACATCTGTAGTTTTGTAATCCGCCAGTGTTGTTAGAAGTGTAACCCTTCCCCACTCTGTACACTCATTCAAAGCCATGAGCATCTTCTTTAACGTTGCGGGAGTTACACGCAGTGCCTTAGTCTCTGGTGCAGTCTCGGTGATCTCTGCCAATGCCGTGACTGAATTCGCAACTACCATAGGGTTGGCATCTCCAATCATATCCTTCAATATATCTAGAAATCCGTTCTCAATACACATCGTTGGGTTGAGATCAAACAATTTCGCAACACATATCGCTGCTGTTTTCCGGACATAAGGAGATTCATCCCGTAATGTTTTGCGTAGCGGCTCTTCCATATAGTCCACCATTTTATCCACTCTAATGCAACCCATCGTCCGTATAGCAAGCGCTCGCACTAAAGGATTTGGGTCTTCCGAATCTTGGACGAAGGTGTTAACAGCCAAGATACAAAGATCCGGATGCGATTTGGCATAGTTCCTAGGCGAGTGATTAGCACAATCAATCCAAGTATCAGATCGTTCATGAATAATCTCTTCTCACATCAAATATAGATATACCAGCTTCTTCTGATCCAAATCTGAGGTAGCAATATTCTTCAGAACGTCGGGAAAAAGCGCAGACACATCCTTGCCCAGGGTCATAGACATAATGGTCTTCTGAATAGCTTCCTTCCGCTCGTAGGCATATTGTGATACCAGGCCAGCTCGTAACTCGAATGTTTCGCCTTTTCTAGGGGCCGCGAAGGCACCTCTGATCCTGTTTACCGCCATCGCTCACAAAGATGGCGATTTGAGGTTATGCCCCTCATACGCCTGCGGCTTCGATTGATGTATGATCGCACCAGCGTTTGCTAGATTGTATATAGTACTTGGCAGCTGCTAAATCAGGGCCCTTGGCTGTTATAAATTTCTGACTTCGTGTGGTGACAATGTATGGTGCGCCGCCGCGAGGTTTGACCTTGAAGCCTTTAATTAGTGTATAGCTGTCAGCCTGGTCTGGTGCGGTATAGAACGGGGCAGTCATAGCTATTGGGCAGGGGTATCACTATCAAAGGGGTCTCCACCGCTTACGGCACTTTAACTTCATGTGGAATGCGGTTAAGACACAACGTTAAGATAATCTCAGATAGCAAGCCCGTACTTTTGAGAATAATGGTAAGATATCTCGTTCCTAGACTAATCTCCAATTGAAATTAAATAAATCACAGGCAAATCTCCCAAATCTTCGGCGACTCTTTGTAGAAGCCCGAACAGAAGTAGAGGAAAAATCCTACTCCAGAAATGCCGTAAGTTTGTAACCCGTATTGATCGAAAGTTTACTTATGATATAGTTTTATAATATTGTTTTGTACATGTCTTCGGTTGCTGTCTTCAGTCTCATTGCGCAACGAGTGAGCAAGCTCAACAGCTGAATAGCGCCTACTTCCTGAAAACCATAGGGACGAATGAAGGACAAGATATTGTCTCTGCATTCTATCATATATGAGGAATTACCTCCGATGCCGCCATATTGGTTTGAGATTACTCCTTGCTGGATTAATCTTTGGTTTACTATGCTTCAATTTTGAAAAGGGCATATGAACTCGGCGGTTTGACTTATAAGAATATCGAGTCTACCGTAACGGCTGAAAGGTGATCAACAACTGTTCAAAATCGAAATGACTGTGTTCAAGATGCTCTGCAGCCTTTTAGCAAAACTAGAGGTCTCCGCACTCGGTGCATGACGTTTATCAGATCCTCTTTATATACAGCGTCAATGGTTTTGTCAATCCTAAGCTTCACATTCATCCGCTCTATAGTCTTCTCACTTGTCAGATAATGCTAAGGTTCCGCCACTAGCAAGATTCTAATCATCCTCAGACTTCGAGTGTCACAGTTATGATCCCTCATATATACTGATTCATGCTGTAGTTCCGCTCACGACCTCTCCTGTTGTATTCTTTCCTGGCGCTACATCCTGAACTCCCTCCTGTCGTTGCTTCTCCCATTGTTCTGGTGTATAACATTTCGGTGTCCATGCATGTATCGCCGCGATCTCAGACTTGAGCGCATTATTTACTAACCGATGTCGAGCTAATGTGGTCTTTTTTTCAAATTGAGGAGATACTATTAGAGCAGAGAAAGCTTGGCCACAGCCGCCTGGATTGTGTCATGTTAGGGTATATATCTAGGTCTATGGTGGGGGGATGTACCTGACATATCCTCGATATCGACGTGTGTAGCTTGCAATTTCTCTATAATTTTAGCTCTAAGGTCTGCCTCCGTGATGCCAGATGGATCAGCCATGGTTAACAGAGGATAACCAGTTAGTTGTATATATTCTGGTAGAGACTTTGGGACTTATTAATAGTGATGTGAAATCAAATGGTTATGAAGCAAACGTCACAAACATCCCCAAGCGGCCGCATGTCGCAAACCTCGGTGATAGGTGCACACTCCAAATGCAGGACACAATCTAGAACAATTACAACATCGCTTTGAAGGATCATGTGATGGTTTTGCGATCAGTTATTTCAAGGTCCATACATACTGGAAGGATAATGGCTAAAACTCTCCCACCTTTTCAAACATGCGTGGTAGAGGCTGTCAAGGCACTGTAAGTAGATGAAGGGTGGCTTTAACATATCAGAAGTTAATAATGTTTAGATATCCAGATGAGCTTGCAGATAAGAGCTTTGATAATACTGGATGTAAGTTTTATTCTAGAAGATTTTATTGCTTCGTTGCTAATATAGATGGAAGTATTACTTCAAGCTCCGCCTCTCTCTCATCTGAAGAATCATGCCCTCTTAACAGTTGATCTCACCAAAGCGGTAGCAGATGAAGCTATTGAGAAAAAGAGCTCTATCATTGTAGCATATCGTAAGCTGTTCCCTGGAAATTTTATCTTTAATACTATTAAGGCTTACGATTTGATAGATCCTATTATATTCCGACCATTGAAAGCTCTCACTTTAGCTAACTCACAACAAAATAGCCTCTTGCGTCTCGCTCAAGAGGGTATAAGCGTGTATTGTCCTCACACAGCAGTAGATGCTGCTCCAGGTGGTCTCAATGATTGGCTTGCGGGCATTGTAGTTGGGGAATCAGATGTGGCGGGAAAAGAGTGGTAAGTTTGCCCTTAGTTTATTAAATATGCCACACTACTAGAACAACAAGCCTCTTTATGGATATTCTGACCTTAACAGGCCATCTCTTGGGGACAATGGAACCTATGAGCTGTCAGTGATAAAACCTGTTAGTGATCCGCCAAAGGGCTTTGAAGGTGCTGGTCATGGGCGTATCGTCCGGTTCCACAAACCAGAGCCGCTTGGCAATATAATATTACGCATTACACGTGGCTTGGGTGTTAAATTTGTTTCTGTCGCAGTTCCACAGTCAGTACCTGACGGTAAAAAATCTGATATTGAGATATCATCCGTTGGTATCTGTGCAGGTTCTGGTGGTTCAATGTTGGGTGGATTGGACGTTGACCTCCTCTTTACAGGCGAGCTAGATCACCATTCAGCATTAGCAGCTATTGAGCGAGGACAGGTGGTCGTTACTGCCTTTCACAGTAACACTGAACGGGCTTACCTGTCCCAAAGAATGTCACGCTACGTGGCTGACAAGTTATCTGATATGTTCGATAACAAGATAGAAGGTTGCGATGTAGAGGTTAGCAAAGCGGATAAAGACCCATATGAGATAATCTCAAGAAGCCAAACAGAATGGTAAGACATCGGTCATCGACGTGTCCCTGGGACCCAATTTTTAGCTGTAACAAGGACAAAATTTAAGGGTTGCAAGACATAATACGCATTAATCTGGCATGACCAAACCGGGAAACCAATATTTTCATGATGTAGAACCTGTATTCTCTCTAAGATTGACCCAACTCTTTCCATTAGGAAGCTCTCCTTTCAAAGCGGCCTCACCATCATCAATACAATCTTGAACATCATCACCTCCAACTCCTTGCTCCTTCCACTTTTCCAGCAACCTTAATACGGGCTCCCATTCATTTCTAGCTTCCTCTATCTTCCCAATTGCAACTAGCTGCCTGAGCCTTTCAGGGGTATTTAAAGCTTTCTTAGCCATCTCCCTCAACTTATCCCTCTTTTCTACCTTAGCCTTCTCCTCAGCACTCATTTGCGCCTTGATACGCTGGGACTCAGTCATAGAATCCCTAAATTGCATCTTGATCCCATTAGCCCTTTCATAAACACTCGCAATTGCCGGGTCAAGCGTCGAAGCCATAGGATTCAGAGGGTCCATATTCACACGCATCTAATCAATTCATCTAGCATTAGCAATCATTCTTCCTGGCAACGATTACCTTCACCGGAAGAAAAAATGGACATACCTTCCGGATTGTCTCAGTAGCAGCAATTAGCTTTGAATAGTTATCGTATACCAATGCCTTCTTCTCAGCATCCAGCGCCCGTATATCCGTCAACACTCTATGATATGTCTTCATCAGTTGTCCCAAGCCCTGCGTCTCCAATACATCCTTCACGAACTTCTCAGCATCGAATCCCTCCGTATCCATCTCGCTCTCTTGCACATTGGAGAAGTCATTATTAGAGAGGACCGATATGGATATCTCGGATGCCGCATCGTCGATCTTGATGTTGTTGCCATTGTTGTCTTCCTGAGCTTTTTTTAGATTATAGTATTCTCGTAGAGCGGCTCGATTCCGTCGCGGATGCTGGGGATTTGTAGGTGTGGCTCCTCTGTTTGGGGAGGACTCCGTGGAACGTGGAGCCTGGATGTCGAGGCTTGGGCGTGAGGAAGACGTAGGGGTTGTGAAAGATGGAATACGGCGTCCGTTTACAGAGCTCTCGCGAGGACTGGCAATAGTGGACATTGTGGCAGAGGTGTAGTTTAGGAGTATCTATCCCATTGCGCCATATATACAATACTAGAAGACCATGTTGTTGCTAGTAGGTCTTTGTTGAAGTGTGCTTGTGAACGTCAGCGAGGTGAGTGTCCACAAGGCTCGTGCACGAGGCGACGAGGCTGTGATTTTTCCAACTTCAGCGTCATAGGAAGCTGCGCACAATTCATGGCAATATTTGACAGTGCAGCAAACGACGCTATCACCTCACATTGGAGATTAATCTCAATTTAAAAATGCCTTCTAAAGGAGGACAACTAAGATGGCAACTGAACAACAGCTCTCCCAAGCCCTCACAGCTGCGAACCTCCCAACACCCTCATCACACTTCCTATCACCGATCCTCCAAAGCCGTACCGCCCCGCTCCCAGCTCTAATTGCAACTGCCAAACATCGGCTTCTTTCCGCAGATCTCACTACCCAGAATCTCCTGCATAACTCCACTCCCTCATTTCCACCAAATCTCTCAAATCCGAACACAAAATCCCTAGTATTGACGAGCGGGGATATACCAGTGCAAGTCCTAGATATAGAAGATCTCAGCCAAAGTAAATGGAGCCAGATTGAAGCCATAGAATCCGAAAGGAACGGAGAGACAACAAGGGGCCGGGAGATAATTAGGATTGCTCCTTTGGGGACCGAAAATGAAGGTGTCGGCACACAAAATGCCCCTGGGACTAACAGCCAAACCACAGCTAGTGCAACTAGATCAGGAGGTACTTTTAAACTCCTCCTGCAAGATCGCCTGGGACAGAAAGTCTTTGGCTTTGAGTTATTCCAGGTAGAGAAAATCGGGTACCCGCCGATGATGAGCATCGGATGTAAGCTCATGCTGAAAAAGGGGTGTAGAGTCTCACGAGGAATGGTATTGCTTGAACCTTCAACTACAATAGTTCTTGGGGGAAAGATTGAGGCGTTGGATAAGAGTTGGAAAGAAGGGAGAGAGGGGCGTTTGAGGGCTGCTTTGGGAAATAGAGAAGAGGAAACTTGAAAAGCTTGACCTAAGATATTCCTCTTTAACACTAGGACCTATGTTCTTTTTGTAGCAAATATCAAATCTGCTTTTAGTCTGAATTAGAGAATTATAGGTTTGGAGTTGGGTGAAATTTCATCATGAACAAAAATACTAGCACTTCAAATGCCTGCAACGTTTCGGCCCATCAGAATACAGCTTTGAAATTAACAAGGAGAAGAAGAAGTAAAAAAAAATGCAATCTATTTAATTTTGCGTTCGATCTCAGCTGTGGCCTCGAGAGAAATTAGATCCTACCAATAGATAGCTGCTACGAATGACCTCGGCAGAAAAAAAAAGAAGATTCATCTCGTGCCGTATCATAATTTCTTGCAACTACATTCGTGATTGAACATTTCCAACCAAACTAACTTATCCGCTTGCTCGCTGTAACGAATCCATATCCCTTTATCCATCACGCCCCTTTACCCCATCATATACATCCGCACTTGCACTACTGGCTGGAGAAACTGCAACAATAACAGAACGTTATCGAAACGTGACTCGCTAGGTCGAGTCGAGCTCAGAGGTCCAAAAAGTCACCCAGGAACCTCACGAAAACGTAGCAGAAGTGCATTATATCGAAATCGTATTCCACATTTGATTGGTCACTGACGCAGTGTAAAACCACATCACCCATGCTAAATAACTTTAAACCAGGTATTAATCAAGAAAGTCAAATCGAGCAACACCCAACCCTCCACAAGAAGCCGGCCAAAGAAATGTATCTATCGCATGATCTCCTGGTAAATCAACTCTTTAAGCTGCTCCTTGCTCAGGTTATCCTTATTCTTGTCGAAGTCAAAGAACTCCTCCGGGATTGGTGCAGCAGTAGGCTCATCCTCTGGGTCATGGTATGGTTCCAGATATGGATGTTGCAGCGCTTCTTCGACTGTAATACGTTTCACTGGGTTGAATGCCAGAAGTTTCTCCAATAAATCAAGAGCTAGATCAGAGGTCTTGGGGAACATGGTCTTGAATGGAACCTTCTTCTTAAATGGAAGGGAGCGGATGTATTCGCGTGCGCGGCGGGATTTTATGCCATAATAGTCTTCCATGGTTGGAGTTCCAAGGACATCCAGGATCAGAGTGAGCTGATGGTGGTCTAGTTTGTATTAGAAACTGCAAAAATATAGGTTTTGGGCGAGCGAACTTACAGTCCTTTCCAGGGAAAAGTGGTTTACCGCTGAGCATCTCGGCAAGAATGCACCCTACAGACCAGACATCGATAGCCTTGGTATACTCCTTAAACGTCAACATAATTTCTGGAGCACGGTACCAGCGAGTGGCAACGTATTCAGTCATGAAACCCGAATTGTCTTCCTGAGATGCAGCTGATCTTGCAAGTCCGAAATCACACACTTTAAGGTCACAATTTGCATTGAGAAGGAGGTTGGAGGGTTTGAGATCTCTGTGCAGAACGTTGGCAGAGTGCATGGCTTTGAGTGCACGGAGAGTCTGATAGATAAAGTATTGGCAATGGTCATCCGAGAGATCTTGAGTACGGATTACTCGGTGCATGTCTGTCTCCATAAGTTCCTAGTATGTCGTTAGTATCACGAGTCCCTGTCATGTGCGTGTCGAGTAGTAATTGCGTTTTCTCAACTACAAATATACCTGAATAAGATAGACTTCTGTGAAAGTCTCATAGCTCCTTGGCTTCTGAATGTCAAGAATAGAAATGATATTCTCATGATTAAAATATCGTAGCAACTTCATCTCACGCAGTGTTCGTAAACAGAACATAGAATGGTCGAAAGGAGTAATCTTTTTGATAGCAACCTTTTGGCCGGAAGGCTTGTGGAGAGCGGAGCTATAGACAGAACTCAATTAGCGCTCTATTTCTCTTGAATCCTTCCAAAAAATCAGGTTTTGGCGGCCAAACATACCAGACCACACCGTATGCGCCTTCTCCAACTACATCTTGAATATCATATTGCTCGCTCACATTAAAGGAGATCTTTCGAGAGCCCGAAGTCGGATTTGGCGCGCGAGACATGTTGCTCAGCTTTGTCGGGTGTGCTTATCTCAGCGTGAAGAAAAAGAGGTGATTATCGTTAATATATACTTCGTTGTCAAATTCTGTCTGAGGCCGTACGGAAAAGAAGCTTAATGATAAGATCTCAACGGCGAAACGGGGTTTGATCGAGGAACAAAGGCTTGGCAGAAGAAATATCCTTTGTCGCCCTGTGTAATGCTTTCCAGGACCGTTTATGGTGTCGGGTTAAGCACTCTGGTGAGATATCTTCTTTCTTTTCCCTGCCCCTAAAGCTCAACCTTTGACTGCCCAGTGAGTATATTCGCAAGATAAATACTGGTGGTTAAAGACACAGGTGGAATCTGACTTTGCGATGCAAGACGGGATCGTTATATCGCTCAAGACCCCCAGTATTGCGCTTGGCCCCCGTTCACAACGTTGTAACAAGGAATTTGTTTCGGAAGAACCGGTAGATCCAGCTCCTTGACCGATATACTCTTGTAGTTTCGTGGCTAGTTCGTTTGTTCCTTCCTGATGAAACAATCAGTCTGATGTGTTGTGGGGTTGTATCGCTCTCTGTAAGGCAATTGACAGCGGCGCACGTTCAAACACTAACGACGAACGTAGAATTTTAGACTTAAAGAATTCTAGAAGGCATGCGAGCTGAAAATAGAACCATGCGAACGTTTGCCAATAGTTTATAGAGCCTCTCTTGCGGAGGAATGACCAGTCGTACCTTTTGTAAGATGGAACTTTCTTGGCTTCTAGCTTTTGGCCTGGAACTGCCCCGCTATCAAAGTTCAGGCACCTTTTTTCTCCGAGACTGTTGGACGAAGCACGTAGTCGCGCTGAACGGAATCCCAACGATGTCTTATGGTTACGGACCCAGGTCTTCGGATAAAACCAATGTCACGATGAAGTTGAAGGTCCGTCGCGAGTATCTAAAGTTGATACAGGAAGGCCTAGAGTCCGGAGTCTGAGGCAAGGTGGGTTCGGCAAGTTTAAGCACAGAGGTCACGATGTTGTAAAACAGCCCTGGTGGGTTGCAACGGCGGCCCTTGCACGCTGATTGGGGGGCAGCCAGTTGTGCTCTGTGATGGGCCCGAGGGGCGACCCTTGGGGTGGATGGAGGAGCAGGG